>JAAXNX010000246.1:0-36962 GCA_036491905.1 Folsomia manolachei
ACGGTCAAATACTGACGGTCAAATGCATACGGTCAAAACACCTACAATCGTCGAAAATAACCGGTGGAAAAAGCGAGTTACAAACTTGGTGGTGGAATAAATTGCAAACCATTCTTCTCTGACTACAAATTCATTGCGAAAATCTGGAATTTCCTTTTCCCAAACCACTATTTTCCTACTACCTTCCACATCGTCACTCAGATTGAAAAGAGGCATCGTGCGTAATATAAATCGGTCACTATAAAACCAATACTTCTGGTGTTTCCGGAATGCGTTTGATGGTAATGGAAATGGTAACAACAGGTCAAAAGTAATTGTATTTGGTGTTGGTTTAGTCTTTATTTGTCGACATCTACTTCGATTCGGCTAGTCAGTAACAGTGCACTTACTTTGTCTCTAATTTCCTCGGTCTATAACTACATATGCGTATCAAATATCAAATAAAATCTGCAATATCCAATAGGTCAAATGTCGATAGCTAACAACGATAGCAAGTAACGAAAAAACTGAGCACTGCATGATAACAATAATTGAATAGCTCAGAATTGATCTTTGCAATACAAATAAATGCGAACCTTAAAGCCTCCATTCCCCAGTTCACTCCTTGATCGATATGGAATGGCTGATAGGCTGATAAAGATAAGGCGAGCAAATTGAATGCCCATTCTTACACATTCTGAAAATTCTTTCTTTCGCCTCTGAATTCAATGACATTCATGGCTGAATTGATGAATTTATCTGCATTCACTCAATTTCGGCCAAGTGTTTTTACAAGTATACGCATATACGAATCTTGCATGTACAGTCAAGCAATAGTTTTAATCAATAATTGAATGGACTTAGATCAATACTCAAAATTAGTATGGAAGAAACGAGGGTTCATTGTAAACTTTATCGATGTTTTAAAATTCTGAGCATTTGTAAAAATATCTCAGCAAATAAATGATAAGAAATGGCCACTGAACTACTGCCTAATAGGTATATACTCCATCCGAACAAAAATATTTCATGGTTTATCAAAAATTACATTGGGGGTCATACAAAACGTAGTTACTTGTTTTATACGTGTATTCTTTTGCAGACAGTAATATCAAACCCAATTCGAGTTCAATTTCCCCATAGAATGAGCTCATTCACAGCAAGCCCTCACCCCATAGGATCAATTTCCGAATATTCTCCTTTGAGCCAATCTACTTTACATCTACTTCTTCAGTAACATGACCCTTTTTCCGCCGCCTGCATTTCCTTCCGAACTATCCAACCAAGTTAAATGAATCAAGTAAATGCACTGTTTTTAACTTTTATATTTTTTAACGGAACGAGTATCACCATTGTGGATAAACAGATCTTAAGAATTCATGAGAGAAGGGTCGGTTTTAAAAATTAAATTCTTAGCATTTTGAATATTTTTTCCTTATCAATCCATATTTATATATGTAATATGGAACCATCATGAGACAACTTTACGTATTTCCTGAAATCAAACGCTTTTCTGTACATAATGAACCGATAAAACCAGGGGTTAGTAAGCATTATTTTGGGACTGATTTTATTATAGTATGCTCAAAACAATCGCTTGACAAACTATGCTTATCAGTAAAATTTGCATACTTGAAAAAAATCTTATCATTGACGATTCAGAGAGATAACGCTTGAGTTAAAAACAAATTAAGCAAACCAACAAAAATCAAATACTACTGCACCTATCTGTTAGTACTTGAACCAAGTATTATTAGGTAAAGGACGCCATTTAGGTTAAGTTAATACACAAAATCGATATCTAACATTAATGTCTTGTTATATCACCGCCAAGTCAACTACGACGTCTGGTTTGTAAAATAACTCGGTACAATTGGTGATGTACTAAAAAATACTATACAAATCTGCAGGTAAAAAATATAAGCCATAAAAACTTGGACGGTGTAGAATTATCATATTTAAATTCAACCCCTTCACTCCAGTAGGATCATTAAAATTAGCATTTCAAATGCGAAACTGCTTCGTTACTTTAATTTAAAGCAAAGTTAATCGTCGGCTGAAAGTTATTACAATTGTGTTAGTTACTGCTGCGAACTGGCTACTTCATCGCGTATGTAATATTCAGAAAATGTGATCAACTGCAAATATACAGACTTTTCTAAGAAGTATTCTCGTACACAGCAAAAGCAACATTTTCAACTGAATGAAAATGTTCATCAATTAAGATGCAAAGTAAAACAGTTTTCATACTCAACGCTAATTTACCTCTGGTTAAAAATTTAAAACATCACAATAATTTCCCAAATAGCCGTAAAAATAATTTAGTTCAGTTCAACTATAATTCATTCAGTTACGCTCGTTTTCATGCCCAATTTTCAAATAGATTCCAAAATATAATGAATGTTAAAAATCCTAAAAAACTCTACTCCAGTGTTGTTTTATGAACCTATGCACAAACTGAGCATTGGAATTATGCATATTATATTATCTCCGTTTTACTTGCGCAATCGACGAAGTGAAGGGATGGATTTGGATGGGTGTAAGTTTGAAGAGTGAGTTCACACTTGGCCAAGAGAAAAAAAGACTTAAATTTATGCTAGGGTTGCATCCAAGGCTGCAACATCAATGAAGCTGCCAGAGTTCTTGTGTCCGAGATATATAAGAAAGAAATGTAAATACAAACAGAAACCCATGAATTTTTTCATTAGAGTAGTGAAGACTTTTGTCATTACTAAATATTTTATGGTGTTTACATTTGCATTCGAAATAAGGTGTGCACACTACAAAGCCAAAAATTACGAATGCGGCGAAGGGAATAAGTGCAGTAAAAATTATTTAGTTTCTGTAAAAGAAATTCAATTGAAAATAAAATGTCAAGAGGAAGAATTCTTTGAAGCTGATCGAAATATGTACGGGTAAAATAAAAGTTATGAAACGCATACTAGACGAATAAACGTTGATTGCCACACATTGTGTGAAAATGTAAGGAATGGAATGGGAAGGTTACGCAGCAATCGATATCAGCAAAAATGAAATATCGCCCAATTTTCTTCTTCTTTTGAGCCCGTGTCACATTGCCGATAAATCAGTTATGAAGACATCCACATTTATGAACATTTATCATTGTACGAGACAAACGCCACGAGACATTTTGATAGTAAAAAGGAGTAAAAATGTGATTAAATACTCTCACCTTACATACGTTATTACACACCTTCTTCTACATGAATGAATGAGCACTCTTGTATGACTGAACTTCGGTGACATTCTACACCAATTTAATTAAATCAAACAAAAATCTTACATATCGACTGCAGAAGTTAAACCGGTCATGCACTCGGAGTTACAGACAGTTCCTCCAATCCTTCGATTCAAATTGCAGCAACTGTCCCAAGTTATCTGCATATGTGTGTCGTCGAGTTTCAATTGTAAAGAATTCAATTCGTTATAAATAGCACGATGTGACTTTAATTTGAAATTTTGCCTACGTAAAATTTTGATTACAAAAAATTTAGAAGAGTTTTGACTTTGACAATTATTTTATCTCATTGCTGGACAAGAAAAATGATAATTCTGTTTCATGGATGCCCCGCATAAATCAACAGCAATGTCTATAACGACTAAAAATATTAAATTCGAACTTTGCAAATGCAGACAAAAACCAATAAACACCAAAATATTAAAATTTGTTAAAACTTGACCAGATTTGCTGCATCCAGTCGCTTTTGCAGAATATTGAGTCACGCTTTAAAAATGTTGCACTGTTTTGCAAGTTTACAAAATTGCACCAACCTTTGTTTCACTAAACATTAAATTTGTTGGAAAAGAATTTTGCAATTTTATTTTATTTCATCATTTCCTATTTCCCCCACAAAAAGGTAGCAACTTTCTACAAATCCTTTACACACGTGACGTGAGACCTGACAATTTTAGTTACAATTTGTAACAAATAAGAAGAAAAGCAAGAAATGTTTGTTCACTCTTGTTCACGATTTCTCCTTCAACAAGAAAAAGTCCAAAGGAAAAACAACCCACACTTAATTTTACAAATTGGCTCCGTACTCACTTCTTCATTTCTCAATCGCTCTCAAGGAATAACAGTCTCAGCTTTCACTCAATTTAATACATCTTGCAACTCCCTTCATTCTACTTTTTTTAGGTTATTCGTATCCCCGAGTAGGAAGAATTTTTGCTTTTATCGTTGTATGTATGTCTTAATGGCATTAGCTTCGTTACTGATCTGCATCCTCCTTTTTCACCTTTTGAAGAAAGTGACCTTTGCTTTCTCCAATAAAAACGTAGTCAACTCAACTAACTGCACTTTCCCTATAAGTGAACAGTTGACCTCCACGAGTACCGTTCTCATAAAAAGCGAAGAGGAGGAAAAACAACAGAACACGAGGGGTGAAAGTCAACTAGCTTTCTTTCTCTCAATGCCAGAACGATCCGGAACGCTCCACTCCACCACCAGTAAAGAACTGATCCAGGAAAATTGAGAACCTCGAAGTAAGTCACTCACTCACTTTCCCGTGAACTGGAGTAAACCAAACCAAACCAAGTTGTGCTGGTATCCGCCTTTGGTTTACGTTCCAGAGTTTCTTCCTTTAACGAAAGACCTGACTTTACCCGGTGCCATAAACTCGGGGAGCAACAAACAAATAGTGAAGCTGGAGCTTTTCTCCGTAGATACTACACCGCTACACTACTGCTGGGGCAGAAACTTTCCATCAGAGTTTGACTGCTGGGATAGACCACTCTGGTTTAGAATGGGGATGAACCAAAATCGAGATAACTGAATTTCTAAGTCAGAGATATGTATTGAATAGCGAGAAAAGGAGAAGGGAGGATTTGTTCGCATCTCTTTTTACAACCATGTACGAAACCAGACATGAAATCCTTGCTTCACGTTTAGCAAGGCACGAACGGGAATTGATATGAAGGAAGTTGGATGCATTCTGTACAAAATAGTATTTGTGGTAGCTGTGTACACATCTCTAGCAAACTAGACAAACCATCGTATCTCGTGAAGACGCCAGCCAGGTTAGTCCGGCGATCGCAGTGTATTCATGAAAGGAAGAACCAATTGTTAGGTAGACAGAATCAGTATCATGTTTACTTCGTCCAGTAGTTGTGCGTATATCATATGTCGTCCTCGCGCTATCAGAATCTTTTCTTTATTGCCTGCACTGCACCACTGACCAAAGAAAGTTCAAAGAGTCGTCTGAAGAAAACTAAGGTGTACATTGAATTCAATAACAAAGTTTTGTTAACTTTTCCTTCTTTCATCTGTTCTTTGAAAACTTGAGACATGATTCTTGACTCGATTGTGTACAAATCACGTTAAGGAGAAAGGACAATGTAGATAGAAAAAGTTTGGAAGGAAGTGTCTTTCACTTTCTCCTGTTTTTGGTGAAGACTTTGTACAACATCATAAATATGTCTCAACCAAGCATAAGTTATATATCATATATTTATAAAGGGATATTTCATATTCTTTGTTATTAGCATATAGTATGATGTAATGCAATTATATTTATGCTACTATATCTATATCGCATTTCATACAACAAATAAAACTTGCAATGTAAAATACTTTTTTTGAGTATTCTGGATTCTCTGTACAAAAACCAAGACGGGCATACACAGATATAGTGTCTTTCTCACTTCACTTAGAATACCCGTGAGATTGGTCCTTGTAATCTACTTCTAACCAAACAAGAAGATGTAGACAAACTAAGCAAGTTACATGTAAGTAGTTAAACTCAAGAATGACGTTTGTTTTGCGGAAAACTTCCACTCCCACTTCCAGAAGGTGGATCAAATGAGTTATCTTGAATTGTTGTATACCAGAAGGCTGCAATGAAAACTACTGAAAATGAACTTGGACAACCCACGTCCGCTAGAAGTTTTGATACCTGGCAGTAGCTGAGAAAGTTACGGGTAACTCCAAAGCGTACGTACTATAATACTACGTAGACGACCACCCGCAATATTCAGAAGTAAATGACATCACCCAATCCCGACAATGCCTAAATTTCATGGTTCTGTTTATCTTAAATTAAAATTATTCATCGGCTTTCAGTGTTTTAAAATTTGATCAAACATTTTTGTTTTTTCCGGGCTTCAAACAACTCTGACTGAGTTATTTCATTTTGATGTAATTTGAAAATTTCAAGTGTTAACCGCTAGCTGTTTAATCCGTTCACACGACGTCAGTCAGGCTAACCCGCAATGAGCAAGTAACTTTAAATCCAATTTTTTTGTCCCAAAAAATCTACACAAACAAACCTACAAACTAAAGAGTGCAACTTTCTCCATTACCAGATTCACCAGTCAGCTTTTAACCATTTACTACTAATCCTGATAATTCAGGGTGATCTACAACTTTCATTAACTCCGACACTTGACTCATTGAGTGCTTGAGTATACTTGTTGTAAATGGAAACAACTAAGCTTTTAAACTCTTTTTATGAAGAAGCCTTCTGGCTTTTTTCATAATAACGTTTTTTACTTTACCTCTAAAACGTAGTAAATTGAGCTGTGACCTTTGCGTGCTACCTCATTCTGTTCGTTCACCAGAGCTGTACCGCATTTTCATTTTAACGTAAGTGAACATAAATAACGTGTATAATTTCATTTTATATCGCATCATATCAAATGAAACAGTACGCAGAATTTGGTGGGAGGCAAGGCAGATAGCATCCTTCCTTCTATCCAGTTTCTTTCCGCCTAATAACTAGTCCAACCTATTCCCATCCCTTTGGACAAATAAGCATCACCTCCATATCCACACGTAAACTTATTAACAAAGTTTTCAGTCCGAGTTTATCCTCTTACTTTAAAATCAGAATTTATTAGCAAGTTTATTTAGTTGGCAATGGTTGGCTGGTTAGTAAGCCTGGCAGAGAGAGAGAGCTTGCTTTTATGTACTTACCAGAACTTAACCAACAACTAAACAAAGTTAAAAGCCAGGAAAAGCCGACACTTTGCTTATCATATCCTGATTCTAGTCCAGGCGCTGCAGCCGATGTGACTGGACTCTGATCTTAATGTGTGTTGAGCTGAACAAACTAATTTTATTTAGCATCAGAGTTTCGCCTATAGCTGGTTTGTTATAGTGACTGCTAATATGCCGACTGAACCAACTAACATGGTAAAGAAACTACTATAATAATGAAAGACAACAGCCTAAGAATGAGGAAAATGAGCATAAGTAGCACTTGGTTGGTGCCACTTCTCGTTTACAAGTTTCTGATAGACGATAGGATAGGATAATATCATCTCGGAGCCAAGCCAGCACACAACTTCAGAGATTATAAGTACGAGGACGTTTATTTACATTCAACCTGCAAACATTCTTCATCAACTAATAAGTAAGTTATTGTGGCTCCTTGGCTGATTCTTCCCATATCTTCGAACACACACCAGAAAGTACTAATTCAAAATGACGTGACATCAGCAACTTTAATGAAGGTAATAGCGAATGAATGCACAACCGTATAAGTGAACATCGAGGGCTTGAACGCATTCAACATTAAATCATAACAGACACGAAGATAAGGAAGGAGTCATCATTTAAAGAATAGGACACCTATTTAAGTAGTAGGCAGCATTTCCTAAGAACCAATTTAAACCAGCGAAATAATTATCACTTCTGCCATGATAATTAATTCACTTTGTAAACATAATTCAATTAAGCACATTAATGCATATTACGCATGGATGCGCGAATGAAGCAAAGTATATCATTAGCACGTTTGAAAACTTGAGTATCTTCTCTGCCAAAGCGTTTATGCTTCATGTAGCGCTGGTCATTGTTTACCCTGTATGTATGCCAATGTCAAGCCAAAGTGCCAGCCAGTCTGCTGACAATTTTGTTTTATAAATCATTTCCACTCATTAGTAAACTCTGCAGCAGCAAAGTAATTAAGAGTCTTATTTTATTTGGATTTAAAAATGTGAGTGTGAAACGTGGTCTTATACTAGGTAAATAAATACACCAACCCCAACTTAAAATCGAATCAAGGAAGTGGAAATTATTCTAGTGTTTAATCCACTTATAAAATTTAATTCTCATTCGAATTTCATCTGATATTCCTTTGAAGTACGCATACAACATATATTATTGTACATAATTTCTTTCTTGCCAACTCCTTTACACTTCAACGACATTCCCCTATTTAAGTAAAAGAGCAAACAAAATCAGAGCAATAGCAAGCGTGGCAAAGCTCAATCTATATTGCCCTTGATGATACTAGTATCACTGCTCCTTTTTCGTGTTTTAGAGACCTTCGTAATCAACATTTCTTAGGCTCAGAAGTCCTGCGGGCGAAAGAAAGGCAACTTTCCTTTGCACACTTGACTTTACGACTGGATGGTTAAGATAAGACGAAAAACAAAAAGTTGGTGTTGTATCAACCTCATATCACTTCCACAAGTTTACCCCAGCCACCACTAACCCATTAATCTCGACCTCTTCTTCCTGTGCTAGTTAAGCCCTAAAACAAACCATACATTCCATTACAACCGTATGGTACTAGTTGGTAGCAGTAGTTTCCTTTCGTCACAAGAAAAAAGAAAGAAAGAAAAAGTTGATGTCTGCCCCTTGTCACCGTTGTGTTCTTTTCAGCAGATTCACAAAACTTGAGCCAATCACACTCAGTCACTCGCTTATCTTCAGTTTCATCCTCAGGCCAAGCATGCATGACACAACAGGGCCCACTTATCCTTCTCCAGATACAAAATGCAAGCATTATGCTGAACGCACGCAGCTTATTTAATTAGGTTTTATATGAACAATGCGTTTTACATTATGAGTAATAAATAGATTTTATAATTTTAAAGAAATTTTCTGCGTAACATTTTTTGCCATTTCCATATAACAAATGCCATAAGTATGAAATGTGTGGGGAAAGTGTAAGTTTATTACTATTTTCAAAGTGAAAGGAAAGCATTATCCCTGTAATTCCTCATGATTTCATTGCTGCAATAAAATGGAAAGTATCTGCCCTCAAAACTCGTAACTGGTAAAGGCCAAACTACCCAAAATGCAATTACAATATTACGAGATTCCGAAATAAATGCCCAACTTTTCTTTTCTTGTGGTATCACTTTGGCTTTGCCCTAAGCAATATCCCTACATGACAATGTACGTATTCAAAAATATGTCGTAAAACGCTGCTGAGTGGCATAAGGAAAAGAAGCAATTTTCCACGTCGGTCACGACCTGAGGGCAGTCATATGGTGAGAAGACCCCAGGATAAGTGGTTTGATATTAAAGACTACTGTGTGTCTGCCTCTCTGGTTGCTGATCTCCCTCTCTCCGTCAACCACCCAAATTGCCAATGTCAACCCAACATTACCATCATGGATCACCATTTTATTCTTTTACCATTGTAGCAATAGAAGAAAGAAAATATTAGGAAATGAATGTCTGTTCCGTTATTCTCATTATTTTATGTAAGGGGTCTTATAAGGCGATAGCTAGAAAGGCGTTTGGTGGCAAAGAAAAATCGGACAGCTGCAGGGTCGTCCACGTACGTACTTTCTCCACAAGAGCTAAAAGTCAAATAAAGTTCACAGAGAATGACACCCAACTTTTTTAGTTGTTCTTTTTCTCTCGCCTAAATTGTAGAAATGCATCGCAGCCAAATGTAATGGAATGAAAGTCTGCCATCCATAACCAACTTTTAGCTTTATAACCCTTTTTCCCTTTCTCCGCAACACAGCACTCGACTCAACACCCAAAGCTTGTCCGTATGTTGTGTCCCTAACCAATGTCTTCCTCACCAACTCTCACCATGAATTCATGCTGAATGAAGAGAAGATGAGTGGAATGAGGACGTGGACAAATGTTGTGTTAGCTATGCAACGGAATGCAATGGAAATGGTTGAAGAGAGAGCTAGGTTTTTGTGGTTATGGGAAAAGGGTTGATGACGATGTCATAAAATGTTGGAAAGGCTGCATAGAATGAATGTACTCATGATTTCTTATCACTTTATGTCTTTCCAAGCTGCAAACCATATCATCATACATATCATATCATGTCCCTTTTTGTAATAAAATGTAAGCTTTTTATTCCACTCCATCCATAATATGGAACCATTCCTTCCTCACAGCGGACTCCACTCAACTCTTCTGCACTCCAACTCCAGTAGAAGATGGATGTCATCTCATCTTCTCGACGGCAACACAACACAAAATTATCTCAGACATAATTCCAACACTGTGTAATACACCACTTCCTGTTTTATTTATGTGGTCAAACACATAAAAAACGCCCCTGCAGATGAATTGGCAATTCCCTTAATCCCTGATATTCGTACAATAACAACAACATCAACCTTAGATGAGGCGGATAGAAAATGAAACGAATTGGAGTTGTTGAAAACTCTAATGGTTTATGTATGCGTAGCATTTTTGTTCATTCAAACAAATGAATGAAACGGAAAAAAATGAACACTTGTCATCAAGCAGTGACAATCGACCTCTGTCAGAGATTTCTCACCCTTTTCTGACTGGGTTACATGGAGCTTTACTTCAGCAATGTCATACTTTCTCCATGTCTTATTCCACTAACAAAAGTAAGCTCTGAAATCCGATACTTTTCCACTGTAAAGAAGCCATTTCACTTCATTTACAGCTTTTACATTACAGCTCTTCTTGCATCAAGCAGATCACTTGAATGATCTCAATCTCCTGGATTTTACAGTGTTGAATAACACTTTACTCCGATCTAAGTCGTGATGATGGGATGGAATACTTTGATGGTGAGGTTCAGTTGAGACTGATGCAGTCATTGGGAAATGCATTGGAAAGCTATGAGGAGTGAAACTGAGTGGTAGAAGTGGTGATGGGATTTGCAGAACATAAGATCTTCCTTATTGCATTTATTGCATTGGAATTCGATTGAAAGGGATAATACAAATGCCTACAAAGGAAATGCTTTCCAATGCGGGGGCAATATTCACGGGAAAGTAACTTTGGAGAAGAAAGTGCCAAGCTACTAGGAAGAACATTATTCTTCCCTTGAGCTATACATCGTGGACGATGAAGTCTTGAAAATGGTGGTGGTCCAACTTTGCCACTCACTCACTCACTCCAAGAAGAGCTTCTTTCTTTGGGCTGAAGTACACTCACTTTGCCAAATGTGCGTCTTCTAATAATGCACATGATTTTATAAGATATAGTAGCTCATGTACTTCAAGTATTGAAATGAGCTGGCTCAACAGAAATGGACTTAAAGCTTACACCGTGTTAGTCGAAATGAAACTCGGAGTAAACTTAAAGTGAGTGAGTGGAGAAAAGCTGCTATTTGTGACTTTGTCGATGAAATAAAATAAAAGAAAAGAAAAGGTGGGCCTTACTTTAAGAAAGTTGGATAAAAGACAGTGGAGTGAAGTAGAGGAAGATGCAGTTTTCTGAAGAAAGAAAGATGTGACTGCACAAGTTGGGATGTTTTCTTTAAGCCTAATGTACAAAGTTGGGGTTTACGATGATGTTACACTTAAAGAAGAGAGGCCAACATGTAACTTTTAGACTTTGTTCAAGTTGAAAAAAAGAAAAGCTCTTTATTCCACATAGATCAAATCAGTCATTTTTATCTGTCTGACAGTGTCAGTCGAATCTAGACCTATCTTGATCTTGTAAGGCTAGTGGGAGGCATATATTATAGTGATGGTCAGATAGTACAGAATCAAACGGCAACATACCTCATAGCTTCACAAATCACCCGCAAACCAGCCAACACAAAATGTATAAATCCAGAAATCCTAGATGAAGGGAGGAGATGAAAAAATAAGCCATAAGAAACAGGGGAAGATGGATTGAGTCATTCGAGCTCAATTCATTTTGAACATGAAGCAAATAACAAAAAGGAAAAGTTATATAATCCATCCTTCATAATCGAAATGGGGAGAAAGGGAAATTCATGCCGCATGCTATTCTCGCCAATTGCAGTTTGCAGGCTACCAAAGCTTGGACAGAGTCATGTCAAACTTGACAGTTGAGATAATACCTTCCCCACCAAAACTCATGGAACAAATATGGAATTACTCTGAACAAAAAAGACAAAGTTGAAAGCATTGAAAAAATGACCAAAGTTAGAGAACCGAATTTTTAAAAATGCCTCACCTTAGAATAAGCAACTCCACAGAGAAAGTTTCATTCACGAGTTTGGTTCTGAACTAAATTCTGTTGAACACCCCGGAAACATGATGAATTAACCTACTAGTTTCTAATCCAGATGCAATATTAAAGTGGTGAATAAACTAAACATGGTCAGTTGCATGTGAAGAAAATGGCGTTCACATGATATGGAGTATATAGTCCATGAAAAAGAGATTCATCACCATCGTCAACTTTCATCCATACTTTCTCTTATTTTGCTTCTAGTTCGAGTAACAAGTCAGAATCTTTGGATTTCAAACCCAACTCCCCTCTTCAATTACTTATACGATCCAAATTCAGAAGGATATTTCACCCCGTCTTATTTCATGCTCGTCTTCACTACTCAAGCCATACTTCAATCCAATAAGAGATGTTCATCCCCAACCAAACAACTTCCAGGATGATACAAGGGTCCGACCAAATACACTACCACGGTTGACAGTGACAGTCAATATTTGTTCGTGGTGGTTTGGTTAGTTACGTAATTCATGCCATGAACGTGAAAGTAGTTGTGAATGAGGAGCACATTTCATTTCCTTCTCCACTCCCTCTTCATAAAATCACTGGATTTTTACCGGCAGGGTTTTAGTTTTGTCGCAGTTTGAATTCAAAGTTACACACAGAGAAAAGTGTAATGGTGGTTAATAGAGCTCATAATATGTTCGAATGTGTGATAACGTACGTGTATTTATATACGGGCGTCTACCACGCATAGAATAATATTGAACAAAAAAACTGTGGTTTTGCAGTGTGGGAAAGAATGCACTACTTTCCTCCCTCCCTCTTACTTGGTGACTAGAAAAACTGTCTCCGCATACTCTTAACTTTTCCGACTAGACAGACGGCTAGATTCTCACCCTCCTTTCTCTCCCTCCCTCTCACACAAACTTTGTACCGTCGCCACTATAGAGGAATGGAAGCCACTCTTACAAATTGTGAATAAAGGAATGCAACGCAATCTGGGTGAATGAATGAATGATGGTGATACGGAGTAACTTTAGTCTAATAGATCACAACTTCCTTCCTTGCGTGGAAAGTGAGCATAATGGTGAAAGAAGAATGGGAAATTGCACAGAACAGTTTTCCATGTATCCGGCAGATCATTAGGATTTTTTGTTTGAAAACAGAGAAATGCCGGCCAAAGAAGGGAATGTAAAATAAGTAGTTCTTTTGCAACGTAATTTTTTAATACATCAGTTTCCAATAAGTACCAAGCGTCCTTCAACAGTATTTCATCAATTTCTCTTTGTTTGCGTAAGTTTATCCGGTCATATTAACGCGGATTTCTAACTTTTCTCGACTTTTGAAGTAATTTTCATTTTCCTGAAAATACAAAATATATACAAAAGGAAATGGGACTGAAATGAGCACCCTAATAAGTTTATTTGAACGAACAATAAGTTTAGACGGAAATACTCACAAACTTTGGTAAGCGGCAGATTATCGTCTTTTCATTAAGGAATTTCTCCCTCTTCTCTCGAGCCTTATTTAAATTGTCCTTTGCCGTATTCTATTATTCTGCATGCTCATTCTCATAGAAGAGGAGGTCGAGACTGAAGTATCCATTTTATAGTGCCGTGAGCACCACCAATCTTTCCACTCGGGTTTATTTCAAAATGTTTGAAAATCGTCCGCCCACTAACTCGGAATGAACTGAAGCAACAGGGTAAAATAAAAACTCCCATGCAAATGGGATTAATTGTTGCAAATAAGTCTGAGTATTTGCCTATGATTAAACTGCATTTGTAGCTGCCTTAAAATATTTTTTTAACACTATGGATTATTCGAAAATAATGAAGTTGCAACTGTTATAATTTGTAAACTGAAGCAGTGGATGTCCGTAAAAATTAAATTTCTGCTTCTGTCTATGCATCTCCAACTAGTAAAGATTAGCTTAGCGTCTATATTAATTTGAAGAGGAAAACTCATAAAAGCTATCACAGTATGTCTAAGTTGGAATACATCTACAATACCTTAAATCCTTTTTAAGCCACTGCTTAAAGATAGAAACAAGAAATTCTCCTTTAAAAGATTTTCGTATCTCGCTAATAAAATAATAGAATTATCTCTCGCAGAAGAAATTCAACTTTCCTTCCACCCTGTTGAAGTGATTAGTTCCAACCAGCCAAAGAGTTTTGGTTGGTTTCAACCCACCAGGAGTGTCACATTTCCATATCGCTTCAGTGAAACACAATTTAACAACAGGAGTAAAAGTAATAAATAGTTGGTGCAATTTTGAATCATCTTAAACCCCTGCCTTGTAAAAAATAGGAAAGTCGCAAGAAAAGCTGTAAAATACGAAAAGAGATGAAATGAAGGATCTGCCAGGTTGTGGGTTGGTGAAAATAATGAGAAAATGATAATTTCACGGCTTGTTACGCCTCGTCATATTTTCATTTTGAAAGTCAGATGGTGAAACAGGGTTTGATTTCCTACCTCTTCTCCTACTTTACTCTCAGCCGTCCGTGGGTGTCTTATCTCATTTTTCTTGATGTCACCCTTATCTCTGAAGGGAACCTGGCTATTATATTGGCTACCGTGCCCTGCTTGCTGGCTTCCCTCAAGTGTTCTATTCAGGCAGAGAGGAAGCAGAGTTTGCAGAAACTGTCAATGTCAGTTCTAGACGTAGGCAGGTAGCCGAAGTAGTTGCCTTGTGCATTTATTTCCTAGAGTTAAGTTCTCACATTTTCCATTTCAACTAAACCAAGCCAAGGAGAAAGAAGAAGAGGCTGCCTTGTTCTGGTTTTCTCCTCTCAGGTGGATGTGGATCCAACTGCCACACTTCCCCCTGCCTTCCCAATCATTGCTCATCTTCTGAGTCGTAAAGTTAGTCTTGCTTGAGGCAAAATCTCGGCGAAATAAAACTTTCACCATCACCACACTACCGCACTATCATCATTTTAGCATCCATTCATCCATGCCATCACACAAATGCTACGTTACACCACAAAATGGATATTGTAATTGAGAAAGAAAAATGTTGGGAAGATATACAATTCTCCTACGTAAAGAGTAGACACAGGCAACCAGTAGCAAAGAAGACTTTCTTATCTAATGTGGCGTAATGTAACCGAAATGTATGAATGTTGAATGATGGTCTTAATTTTTTAATGGCTGGTTATTTGCACAAAGTGTTGGTTTGAGCATACGTGGAAGCTCGTCACATACACAGCATGTATTTTGTTTTCTGTTTCATCACGAACAACTAAATGATGAAATATCCATTGACGTAGCATTGTGCCGTACATACACCCATGTGTTCAGAGAGTTGTAGGAACAAGTACCGAGCCCATGTGTAGCAACTTGGGAAGCATCATATGTAAATGTCTAGAACTGAGTGAGAAACAAACACTTTGCAGCCAAAATTAATTGAAATTATACCACAACCAATCAATCGCCAATCAAAAACATGTGTACAACACTTGAAACTTAACCAGGAAAGCTCACACATATCTGTATAACAAGCCTGAAAAGGTAACAGTAACAGCATAGTAAACTTGTCGCTCAAACTAATTGTCATACTAATGGGTTCTGGTGTTTTACTGCAATAAACTAATAGTTACACATTGTTTCCAACCGCGGAGATAGACGCACCTGATTACACAACAATAAAGGCTCGGAATGATTAGAAATACAAGTTATATCGAAAGTCTTGCTAAATTACTTTCTACATCCCTGCCATTCCATTCTACTTACACAAACAATAAATATGAATGTACCAGCATAAAAATCGCTGCTTTCTTTCCTGGAATTCAAATGGGAGTGAAATTTCCCCTTCCTTCCTGCCCATTGCAGAACATTGTCCTAGTCTTCATTCCATCCTAGTTCTGCTCCAATCTCGGAATTAATTTCATTTATTTCCTGAGATGATTTTCCCGTGTCCCCCACCCCATGGAACTACACCATAGTGAATATTTGGTTTCAATCATGACCATGACGTGAGTTGAAGTCACTGCAATCCACCCAAACTATAGTCACTGACTATTAGTCAGAAGGACAACATTCGCCGTTAGTGTTAGTATTTAGACGTGCATGGGCTTAAAGGAATGGTTTACCAATGTCAATAATAAATCTTTCTGTTGGTGTACATTAGAATCAGACGGAATTAGAAATGTCAAGTCGAAGTGACTCGCTTCCTAATTCACTTTTCCTATATCAATATCTTTATTAGAAGCAAATATCCTGGACCAAAACAACCTACGGGCTATATTGCATGAAGTCTACACTAATGATAAAATTAAGGCGTGGATGGAATGTTTTTTTAGCGACAAAATGAAATTTCTATTACTTACGCAATTCATACCTAACGACAGTCGGCTATCAATGCAAAATCTCGTACAATAATGACGGGTATTGAATTTGAATAAATAACAAAATCTGCAACATTGACTCGTGCAATTCTTACGATTATTTTGAAGCCTGGCCCTTGCAATTTGGGCGTCTGTATTGGAAGGAAGACAAACGTTGGAATATTTTTAGTTTTCAACAATCGCTCTTTACTCTGCCTCGCAAACAAATTAGCTACGAATATAAATATGTTAATTGGTCTTAATTGGAATTAGCCACTTAGTGTATACTAACTATAACCGTCCGACAATTCGTCACTAGAATAATAAACCACAATACTTTTAAATAAAAATTAGTGTCAATTTATTTGGACTGACCTTGTGTTGTAGTTGTTGCAAGTGTAGAAAAATGATTATTTCCGGGATACCTCAACAGTTTCGAGTAGTTCAATCAGCCGACACATGATTCACCGACAAACAAAAAAGAAAAGCTTTTCAGCCACACTCTGTAAACAAGCCGTGAATAACAATCACTCTGTTTTTTTTTCCTTTTATTAAACTAAAGGATGGTCGTTTCGTAATTAATTGGAAACAGGGCTACCTATTCCTTATGCTATTAAGCGGAGGAACAGCTGCAGATTAATTTTTAACTTATCAACTTATGTAACGAATCCCTTTTTTAAAAAGGAATTTCTGGGCTCAGTTTACAAAAAAACGTCCGAATTACTTCATCCGAGAAATTGCTTCAGTTCAGGAGGGAGACTGGGGACGGAGGGTTGTTTTGAAGAAGGATTACTGTGGCATATCTCAAATTCTGGTTGGAATTCCGCACCGATTACTATGAACGATTTCATTTCTCTTACATAAAAGTTGTCAGCAATTTTTTTTCCTTTCCAGGAGATACATATCACGAGTGGTACATACTAGGAAATCCACAATTCATCAGATTAGATCGGATGGTTATCAAGGGTGTGGTTGGAGCTGGTAGGTAACATTTGCAGGACTTGGTATTTCATGGCAAGTGCGGAGAATAAATTAAATTAAAGGAAAGAGTTTCTGATTCTGGAGATGGAAATGAAATTCTTGTTGAATTTTTCCTGTGGATGAACTCGAGTAATTTTTATTGGTCACGAGATGGAAAGTGATAGATTTTTATTTGCCAGTCATGCATCCACCCAGACGGACTCCAGCCCCGGATTTGGAAGGGAGTGGTAAAAATTTGTGAATTTTAATTGAAAAAGCAATTCCCTTGAAATTGAATCCAATTTGTGCAGCTCCCGTATTTTCCTAGATTTAGATTAAGTACGGTCGCCCTCGGCGTTGGATGGGACAAGAAATCTTAGCTTATTAGTAAGTTATTACAAGAGTTGTAAAAACTGTTTAGTACAGAGTGTACGAGAAACTTTTGATAATTTGTAATTTACGATGGGTTGATTGAAGTATTGAATGTTTATTACAAGAGCTTGGCTGGTGGGTAAGAGAGAATATTTAAACCGATAAATTATGGAAAATCTAATTGAAGCTGTGGTTCAACGTTTTGAAATTGCATCAGAGTTTACGACATTTGTAATTTGTGTTGGACAGAATCTTGATTCCGAATCAGGACCGAATATCTTCAAGGAACAGATCCACAAATCATTCGTGTTGATTAAGAAACTTTAGAATATCCGGAGAGGGAGCTGGAAACCGGGAGTAATCAAGCTGGAGTTCTTTAACAAAAAATGTGACAATAGCTGAAGGAAACACCCTCAAAGTTTCTTGTCTCAAAGTATAGGAGCGGTTGGGAAGGGGTTGTTTGGTCATATCAACATTTTCCTTAGTATTAAACAGTCTGAAGTCTGAACGATATGTGTTTTAGAGCAGAATCATATTCGACAGTCTACAAAATGACTTGGAGCTTGGCTCTGTTTATTTCCACAATAACCAGACTTCAAACCTATACTTGTAAATGATAAGATGAGTATAACTTTGCTGGATTGAAGGAGTGGGGGCCAAGAGAAGAAAGGAGGGGTGAAAATGGAACTCATCCGAATCGAAACTGATTTACTAACAGAAATTGTGAGGGCTAATGATGGTGATGATGACGAAGATCGCTTTGGTGTTTAGAAAGTAATCCATTGATTATGCGTAAACCTAAATGTAAGTAGGAATGAGAAGAAAGACAAAGCAATAGAAGATTGGGGGAAAGATTTTTGCCAATTCGAGATTTCTGTAAATTCCAACCATGATGTAGCTTGAGCAAATGTAAGTTAAATCCTAAATAGCACCGAATGCCTTAAATGCGTAATCATCGATTAAATTATGTTGGTTTAGTAGCAAACACTTATCATTTCATCCAAGAAGCAACCAAGGATAGTTACGGCACTTATTTTTTTAAATATACGATAGTATGAAATTTTTAATGGTTAACAAAAACTCTGTACTCTGTGCCAACTTCCATTCTTAATTGGTGTTTGACGTATTGGCTTCATTTTTGGCTTAATTTCATCTCACTTCCGTCAGCCAGTTTTTAGGTTAATGTCTGCTCCTGGTTTGTTTGCAAGACGAGAAGACGTTTTGCCGGCCTGTGGTATGAAAAGATAAGACCACGGCAAATCTTGACTTAAAGAATAAAAAATAAAAGCACAAACTTGTCATCATAAATCATCACGCTTATCTTAACTCAGACAGTTAACGCAGAGTTTGTCTAAAACTTTTAAAAACTAAAGGCTCACTAAATAAACGTCGTGAAGTTCGTAAATTCGTCTAACTTCCACTGCACTTGACAGGACGTGAAATTTGATTGCAGATATTTAGAATGCCAGGCCTGTTTTAAATTATTTTTAAAAAGTAATTTTGCAAAACTCTACGACACATCATGTCGATTGCTTTTCTGAGAAATGGAATGTTTGTTTCTAAAATAACATGAAAGTTGATTTGACAAAGTCTGGCAACTTGTGTGATTAATGAGTATCTTTCTCTTTCCTACTTAAGTGTTCCATCCTAATCAACTAAAAACTATTGCGTTTAAAATGTATTCTCCAATAGCATTGTTTTTATTAAGCTGCGTGTTTTTTGTTGGACAAAATCAATCCAAGTGTATGTATTTACAAATTTTAATTTGAAGTGACTGGGAGGCCGTGTCAATTTGTTAATGAATATGCCTAACGCGAAGTTATATACCTAAGTATTTGGTGAGATGCTAGATATATAGCTCAAAATCTTTCTGCACAAGGCGTATCTGTGGAAGAACGAAGTAATTCAAGCCCGGAAACCGGAACCGGTTAATCCTAATTTCCCTTTCGGCTCATAGGGTGGGAGTTTTTTATGTCATTGTTGTTCTAAGCAGAGTAATCTTGTGTCCATATATGGCTCAGTCCACTGTAGAATATCGCCCGTATTTTCTTGAGAACAGGATTTAAGTATCATCCATCCTCTTCATTTCTACACAATATACTGCTTTCTCCTTGTTTTTCCACCTCCCCAACAAAGATCAAGCCCTTGCTGAATGAGCTTCATAAATCGTCATTGCGGAGACTATAAGAAACGCAATCCGTTTAAGTGGTGGTAGTTTACTTTCCTTCACGGAAATAGATTTTTCCTGAAAATAGCCTTCATTTCCACAAATTACCTTTTACTTTTCTCTAGTGGTGAGAGTCTCCAAATCAAAGTTTGCAGTAGGAATGAAGTTCAGGCGTCAACTGTTTTTGGGGTTTGCAAGGAGTGCATAAATTGGATATTTACTTCGGAAAACTTTTTTAGCTGAATTATTGAAGGGTTTCGAATGAAATATCAAAAATAAGTGCTCTTATCGATGCTACGACTACTTATTGTAAGGATAACCATCATCTCCCAAAATTGATCACACTTCAGATCTGCCTGAGGTCATAATATCAAAAATGTTACTGACACAAATAATGATATCCAGACTTGAGAATTATTATTAATTGCAATTAAATAAACACTCCAGTAGATACAGCTCCAGCCATTGACGATGATTCTGCAGGGTCTTCTTGATTGGACAAGAAAAATGGAATGGTTTGCTCCCTTCCCGAACAAAAGGATGACTTTCAAATACTGAAAGTCGTCGGTGAAAGCCTGAATTACAAAAAACTTGAAAAAACCCACGAATTTAACGAAATTAATAATCTATTTTTGCAGATCTAGTACCATCTCTAAAACTCCGTCTAATTCTTCCTCCGTATTACATCTGACCAGAGGAAAATCCGAATCCCTCATTGTTCCGCTGATAACTCAATACACGGATGGTTTCACTTTCCTAAATATTTGCAAAATCTGTTGGTAACTTGCAAATGCTCACCTTAATTTACTATACATTTTAGTATTTTAGTACCAAAAAAATACTTGATATCTCATATTACTCATATTCGTGATGAGATCGCGTATACTCCCTGAAAGCATAAATGTACTTAATCAATCATTTACATGACTGAAATTGAATAATCCATCATATCTGATATGATAGATGCACATTATCATAAAGTTGTTGTAATTCGGACCTCTGCCGCAGTAAAGTCTGAGTACTGAATATGCCCACAACCGATTACGATCGGCGTGTCGGTGGATCCCCAAGTTTTCGCTGCCTTGATTATTTGATTACTAATCAACTGATGGAAAAGTTAGAGATCGGTCCAGTAAAATGTAGATGAAAACAGTCCCTTTTGTCGTCTATCACGTAAAAATTATTTGTAAAAGTCGTAGTCGACAGCTGTTAATCGAGTCTAATCTCACCTGCCGAGTCCCAACTTTCACCCGTGGCCGAGCCGAGTAAAATAAGAAGAATACAGCACTTATCAAAATTCCAATTGCAATGCCATATTCCAGCCCAGCAAATAAGGTCACTTACAAGGTAAGGGTCCAAGGAATCATGTCCATTTCTGAAATTGATTGAAGAAAAGGAAATGAGATGAAGCTATCACTCAGGATGTCGCTAACTTAATCCAATTACTCATAATTCATTTTAGTGATGGAGCACACGCCAAAATATTATATTGCATGAAGAGGTAATCCATCACCATTACCCTCATAACTTAGGTAAGTAGCATGAACAGACGATAGATATAGATGTAATAAAATAAAATAACTTGTGGCTTACTTTTTGACCTCCATAATGGAAGAATTATGTACGGATTAATCATAAAAAGGCAAGAAACGCATATGACCGCCGCAATTGGTGCTTTAGGGTATGAAAAAGAAATATGGCGTCAAATACTCCAGTGCGAGGATGACCAGAATCCCTGTAATCAGCCCTCCTTCACAGAAAGATGGCTTGTCAACCAGGATTAGTAACCTAAAAACTGTAGGTATCATAGATTTCAAAACAATTACCGATTGGAGTTTTCACCCCACTCTGAACATTTACTGTTGTCCGAAAAAACTCCCTCCGATTGGCATCGAACTAAAGAAGCAAGCAATTGCATTTGATATTCCGATTACCAAAATTTCTTGAGAGCGACCCTCCTATGATTCCCAGGATGGGGACAACGAACAAAGCAGAAGCTTCTTCCTTCAGAATGTCGCCAAACGAATGGGTTCGATTCTCAATGGCGTTGTAAATCTCAAAAGGTGGAGGCTCAAACTGAGGTAATCCTGGAGATATATGTCCTGGACATGGGAAGAATTTCGATTAAAAAAGTTTTTAGTTCATTTTTTGCAGCAATGGGTCTAAAATATAAGCGTCCAAGTTCGTCAAGATCATTTTTAGACTTTGAAACACACACCCACAATGGTGAAGGGTTGATCAGGATACGAGGCGACTAAGATATATATATATATAGTGCTTCCCATCATGACAAGAGCACTTTTTGAGACGGACCATAGGACTTTTTCAATTTTCGGGCAAGACTTTGTAATGCAGTGGAATACCCTTGGCATATACTTTACGAATAAAATGACATTTTTATGAATAATTATTTTCCCAAAGTAATAAAAATTATTTACTCGCCATCATAAAAATGAGAAATGTGCAGCAAATCAATCCCAAAAGAGCATCCTAATCATCAAATGTATGAATTTAATTTAATTTAATTAAGAATTATGGTTTGTGGCGTACCTCTCGTTTAATTTCATGAATGTGTTGAGGCAACCCTTGAATCGTTTCAACAAATTCTTCGCTAGGAAATGCCAGTCCAATTAATTGTTTCCAATTAATAACTAAAAATACATACGGGTAACGGACTAAAATTCAATAGAAAATAGTTGATGAGAATACAAATAAAATGCAAGATGAATTACAACTTGAAACGCCGAAATCAAATTTGATGTTAATATGAATAAAAATGTCCCATTAATCATTCCATATTTTTGCATGTATTTTTGGATGTAATAATATTGACCAGGTTGTGGTATTAGGATTTTGAAATTAAGCAGCCCTTGGACTTTCCACCAATCTATCTCCTATTTAGCAAATACATGCGACATTTGGACAAAATCGGGGTTTGGGATTGAGAAATGACCCATGGAATAAAGATTGATGTGATGGTAGTTTGCATGCAATAAATTAATTATATGCAAAAAATATGAATATGGTCCCAATGTTAAGTTGTGAAAGACACGAATGGAAATTCTCTTAAAGCATAAAAGTTAGCAATTTTGGATGCACCTTGCAAGGTCGTTTATGTGTACAATAAATTGAAGACTTTTTCAAAAAACGTGGCTCATAAAATATAAACCATAATAATGAAATAATTTGCAATGACGCTTCCTAATAATGAAGTTAACTGTGCGTATAGTTTGCTCCGCCAAGCATAACATTGTATTCTACCTTTTAAGGCAAGTTGCATTGCATCGATATGAATTCCGCTACGATTACATCTTATTCTAAATTGCTTGTTAGCTTGTAACAAGGAGTTAAATATCTGTGCATTTTCATAGAATAGTAACTTTTTATTTAACTTCGTCATTTACCATCCGACTTAACTAATTTGCCACAACGCTTTCCATAATTTCTTTACATCTAATGGTATAGCAAATTAAAATTTTTTCCAAAGCCGTATTTAAGAAACTGCTCTTGACGTTGGTGGACGTTGCATAGAACTTATTTCAATAATAAGCAACACTTAGTTCAGATCATTGTTACAAATATATTGGTACTTCAATTTTATACGAAAAGGTTAAAAGGTTAACACCGCTGTTTTACATCTCACCACGCACATCGAAGCAGAAGTCAGAAAAGGATTGTCTAGGTGTGTGTGAAAAATGGGTTAAATAGCAGTGACGTGACTTTGTTTTGTCGTAGACATTTATGACTGAGTTGACATTATTTCCCTCTCGACCCAATTCACCTTGATTCATTCTAAAGGTCGGCCTCGGAATCAATTAGTGAATTACTTGACCAAAGTACCATCGGAAAAGTCCAAAATGATGCAACTCCCACCAATTGGCCGAAATGCTGAGGTAATTCTTGTTGAATTCTTATAGTGATACTGCCCTATCCATATGCAATTGAGCTGAATTTAATCTTACAATTCATTCACAACAAGGTAATTATTAAACAGTGTCATCCCTTTACGCACACTCACTGACATTAAACAACAATTAACCCAGAGTGAGTTTATTGGGCGTTAACCCAGCTCTCAAATACAACAATACCATTTCGTTATAATCCCCAATCAATGATATGTTGCCTGAATGCAACTCCTACATAATAGTGTGTAAGGAAAAAATGCATGAGAATCGTAATTTACGAAGTCACAGGAAGATTTTATGAAATCTACAGGTGTACATGCAGTCATATTTGTTGTTGTATTCAGTTTGAATAGGAAATAAAACTAAATACACTAAACAACTTTTCATTTTGATTCCATCCAACATTGCAAGTTTCCAATTACTCGTTCATGTCATCGTTGATGACGGCCTGTGGCACGTAGTCCTTAAGAAACCTTTGTCAATGTGCATGCAGTCTTTGTAAAACAATTCAAGTCAAAGAAATAATTTTGTCCCTTATGCCTACGTGCGTTGGGGACCGAGGGGATCGGTTCACTCAGTCAGAGTGATAGAACAAATTAGAATGGCGAATAGAAATGGTTGTTAGTTCCCAATATTTTTACCGCTTTGATTGTTCATTCACCCGTTGACCCTTGTTGACATAAGGGCTTCATTTTTTTAGCCATTTGGATTTGTCACTGTATTTTTTCGTTTTCAGTTTTGCCATAACTATCAAGAGCTACCCTGCATTGTTGTGGAGGACTTTAACCACAACAGGGAGCAGGGCGAGATGGCAGATTATGGACAGGTACAAACATTATACTCTTAAAGTTCCGTATTAAATTGTGTCGGAAATCGCAGTTTTAAAATAAATTGATCAATCGATTATTAATAAAAATACCCATTAAAAACTTTCAGATTGTTAAGGGACTTCGGCTCACTTATGAAACGGGAAGGACGAAGGATGTCCATTTTCGTATTGGCCAGTTGAGGAATTTGGCACGGCTCTATGAAGAAAATCGGTCTGCTCTAGTACAAGCTTTGCAAAAAGATTTAAGGAAGCCTGAGTTTGAGGGATACATGTACGAAGTTTTGTTACTTTTACGAGACGTGAGACATGCAATCAGCAATCTTCAGAGCTGGACTAAACCAAAGTATTTGGCCAGAAATTTATTGAGTCTAAGTGACAAAATGTATTATACTCATGAACCACATGGAGTGGTAAGCATACTAACTAACTAAATATGTTTTAGTATGTTGCAGGGAACATTATTTTGATAAACTTTCTGTCCCATATTTTTAAAGGTTTTAATCATTGGGCCTTGGAATTATCCGTTGAATCTTACGTTAATGCCGTTTGCAGGCGCCTTAGCTGCCGGAAACACATGTCTTATCAAACCATCTGAAGTGAGTTTGATAAGATTTTATTCAATTCTTCATTTCATGTTTTAAATATTGTCGCTTGCATGTTTTCCAACAGGTGAGTTCTCATTGCGCAGCGTTGATGGGTGCACTACTGCCAAAATATCTTGATAATGAGTGCTACAGAGTTGTACAAGGTATCCTCCTTCCTTTACTTCCTTCCTGCAGTAACATTGATAGTAATGCAGTGGTCAACTTTTTTGCTACAATTTTTCTCATAACGCAAAACCATTTTCTTAATGTAAGAAAGTGCACATTACAGAATATTGCATGGTTATGGTTGGTCAGTAGAGTCAGGAGAGTAAGAGATGTCTGAAAGGATATGAAACGTGATTTTTGATTGATATTGTTCCGTATGCAAAGAAATTGAATTACTTGCTCATAACTGCTGTTTGACTATTTTTTGTAAATCAACTTATTATTGTAATGACTTATTTAAACTTACGACTTTCCATGTTTTTTAAATTTCAGGAGATGTATTGGAAACGCAGAAACTTATGCAACAAAAATTCGATTTCATTTTTTTTACCGGCTCGACCCATGTAGGCCGAATAATTTACCAGCAAGCGGCCCTGAATCTTACTCCAGTTTGTCTGGAGTTGGGTAAGATATAAGCTTTAGTAGAATGAGAATTTATAAAAAGTATAAATTTTTAATATAGGTGGAAAATCGTAAGTGGATATCGGATGAATGCAATGATCCTTTAATTAAAAATTTGTGCATTACATTTTTACACTTCAAAATGTGTTTACAGCCCCGTATACATTGATAGCACTGCCAATATACGAATGGCTGTTGAGAGGGTGATGATAATATTTAAAAGTTTCATGATGATGATATCAGATTACATAATTAACTAATTTTCCCCTAAAAATAGGTACTGTGGGCGAAATGCATGAATCTTGGACAAACCTGTGTTAGTCCGGGTAAGTGTTGGACTAGTAACTTGTAAACGTGTCCCTCATTGGATGTCATTTTAATTTAATATACTTATGTTTAACTACTTTCCTAGATTACATTATGTGCACAAAGGATATTGAACAACAATTTGTGAAAGAGGCAAAAATTGTGCTCAAAACATTTTTTGGAGAAAATATTCAACAACACAAGGATCTTGGGCGCATTATAAATGTGGCTCATTTCTCCAGACTTCGTCGCTTGTTGGAAGAGACCCGTGGAAGAATTGTTGTGGGTGGAAAAATGGATGAACTGGACTTATACATTGAGCCCACAGTTATTGGTATTCAGATTTAAAAATTAATTTGAGCATTTGCAATGAATGGTCACCGAAGTTTGCAAATATTCGCGTACAATTAATGGCAAATCCTTAAAATTATAGTTGATGTGCATCATGATGAACCCATGATGGCGGAGGAGATTTTCGGGTCCCTGCTGCCCATAATTTCAGTGAGAAATTTTAAAGAAGCAATTGATTTTATTAACAACAGGTGGGTTAGGTTGTGGTAGACATTTATTGATCTATAATTATATGACTAAAAGAGCAACTTCTTTGCAGGCCGAATCCTTTAGCTCTCTATATATTTTCAACACAATCCAAAGTGATTCAATCTTTTCTGCAAAAGACAAATACGGGGGGCGTAAGCGTTAATGATGCACTGTACCACTTGTCAAGTAAGTTTTATTGTGGACGTTGTTTTAATTACAATTATTCTATCTTGATGTTTTCACTAGTTGCCGATGTCCCGTTTGGAGGATGCAATGAAAGTGGCCAAGGCAAGCACTTTACATTATCATAATCCCTTATTTATTAATCTCTTACATGATCAGTATGATTGATTGGATTTCTCAGGTCAATATCATGGCAAATTCAGTTTTGATACCATGACCCGTCAACGCACTGTTGTTCATCGAAGTTTTTCCGTACTGGAGAATAAGCTCAACTATCAATTTCGTTATCCTCCATACAACCCTTTGAAGTACAAAATGTTAAATATCGGTTTGGCTCATTTTGACAAGTTTTACTTGAGAACAGAATTTTTTCCGTATCTTCTCTGTTTTGCGTTGGGTCTGCTTTTTATGTATGCAATCAAGGTTTTTGAAACGGGTACCGACGCTGTGACTCCTGCAAGCATTTAATTCCTTTATTAAAACATAAATATCTGACCACTGATTCATTTATCTGGAAATTGTTGCAAACAAATAATTAAACCATTAAAGTATCTTGAACTGTAAATGTATAACAGCATTTTTGAAATTTAGATTGAGTACGGATGTCCTCACTAAAAATATTTCGCAAGACCAAGTTAATTGGTTGCGGTTTTCCATAAGTAATTGCCAGTATTGCATTTTGGACTTGCGATAAGTGTCAATTAATTTGACATTGAAAAATCATCACTTTTATTATTAGATGGGGCGATCGCCGAGATGTTTATCAAGCATTTTGTAACCCTCTCTAACGAAATGATTGGCAATTCAATGAGACAGGAGATTAATTAGTCTAAAAAATCATGCGACAGGCAACACCTTCTACTTCTTATCTTTGATTGAATGACCATTATTATTATGTTCCCGTCCTCTTATATTTGTATAAATTCTGGAACGCCACTTGAACCTGAGAGTATTCCAAAATTGAAGTCCAAGGATTTCGCATCGACCCTGCATCACAATGAAATTCTTAATTGTTCTGACCTTGGCTGTCGTAGCTTCGGGACAACAATGTAACAGACAAGAGAACTCTGACATCGCCCTTCCAGATTTAGCACAGCACAGCGGAAGGCCCGAAGGGGATTGTTGTGGGATCTGTCAAAATACGGCAGGATGTCAAGGATATGCATGGAACGCTCATGAAGGAGGCACTTGTTGGCTTAAGGCTGGAACTGGACCCATCACCTTCAATCCTGGCGTCACTGTGGGCACCTTGGGTGATGGAAATCCTGGAGATGGTAATAAATATAAGAGAGCATTCTATTACATACTTTGATTCTGCATTTCAAATCCAAGCGATTCATACAAAATGCATATTCAGGACTCGTGAGTTATCAAGAGTTTTCCGGAGCTGTGACGGGCAATGGCTATCCTCAACCTAGCCAACAGCAATACCAAGTCTTTGTAAATTCTGCTGGTCCAAAAGGACAAATTACCAATAAACAAGAAGCTGCGATGGCTATTACTCATTTCATGCATGAAAGCGATGGTCTTCGAGCGAAGGTGGGTTGCTCCATGGACATGTATTAAAAATACTTAATTGACACTGATTTCTGCGGATAGAAAGAAATTTTCTGTGGATTTTGTAATCCAATGCAATCCATATTTTATAATTTCTTTGTAGCGTGAATACGCCTGCATTGAAACAGGCTGTCCAGGAAGTTATGAGACTCCGGGATGTGATGCCGATGGACAAGATTATTATGGAAGAGGTTACATTCAGCTTTCATGGTGTTACAATTACAGACCTGCATCTCAATACCTTTTCGGAGACGACAGGCTCGTGTGGGATGCGGATATGATTGCCAGAGAAGAAACTGTCGCATGTAATTTACATAAAAATATGCACAACCATACACAGTTAATTAATATTGGCGTCATTGCAAATATGGTACTAGGGGACGCTGCATTCTGGTTTTGGATGCAAAATGTGCATAACGCACCAGGAGTCCAACAGGTTTGATTTAATTCTTTATAGCGATGTCCTGCCGATTCATTTTACTCTAATTATTTTGAAACTAAAATGGTCGTCCTCTTTTCTTTATAATTTCAGGGTCAGTTTGGGTCTTCAACTCGAGCCATAAATGGAGGTATGGTTAAACTATAAATTATATGGAAGTACAACCAAGTGTAACGTTTTGTCTTTATAGGACTAGAATGCGACGGTCCAAATCAGCACATAGCCAGACATAGATTCGAAATGTACAAAATTGTTCGAAGATCATTCGGACTTTCAGGGGATGGGGATGAGCGTGGCTGTTATAACTAGATAGTAACACTTATAAATTCAAAATACACAAAATAAAAATACCTACATGAACTCGACTTAAATACAAGACATTATGGTTTTATTATCGTAAGAAAAAAACCGACAAAATCAATCTGAAGAAAAGATACAATATTTAGATTGAACATGCTAAGCTAATTCAAGCTTCTTTACAAAAAATCCAGCGAAAGTGCAACCTGCACCCACTGAATTTTAAGAAAGATCATTTTTATGGTAGTAATGGTTGTAAAAGTAGCGCACAGTTTGGACTCAATTGTTGTGGATTCCCAAACGAAAGATGTCATGTTGGCAAAAGAAACTTCCTTCCGCTGGCTTCAAAACAAAAGTTTGACTGAATGTAAGTGGGGGATCATCATCCGTCTGGCATGGAAAAAATAATTTATCATTTATTAAATAGTCTGAAGTTGAATCTTGCATCCCTTGTGATTAGTTGAATCAGTAGAAACCTTAAGCTGTCCAATGACATTAATGAGAATTCCTCCGTCAAACATTGGCTGGCAGTCCATAGATGTTATCTGATGTTGAATCTTTTGAAAGCTTAGGCTCTGTAACAAAAACATACATAAATGAATGACGCATCCTAAAATATTTATGACAATTTAAACGTCAGCCCTTAATTTCTAACCTGAAACTTTTCCATAATTTTTGGAGCTCCTTGACATTGCTGGCCTTCAAACGACATGAGCGATTCGGTTGGCTGAAAAAATGAGTTGGAATTATATCAACATTCCTTAGAAGTGTAAAAATAATATAAATTATATTTAAAGTCTAACGTGATAAAGTCCTAATAAATTTCCACGTGTCCCAGGGTTGTCAAACATGGCATAATATTGACCAGCGAAGGCTTTTCCGATCGTGTCGTATTGTGGGTTGAACGCCGCCATGATCCCTCCAATTAGTTGGTTGATAAAAATAAGGACAAATTTATATTTTTAAAGATGATTCCCTTCTCTTTAAACTTTAACTGTTGTCGATCTTCAAGACCGTTAGCAAGAAATCCAGTTTCTATCTCTGCCGCTATTCTCACGGGGTGGAGAGCAATTTCCTCTTTGTTCAACTTACCGTTTGCGAATTATATTAGTCAAGTGTCAATTAAAAATAGTCTGCATTTTTGGAATTTTATTGTTTTTACGGACTGACAATTTATTAAGTAATCCTTTTCTTAATTATGTGCAGTGAATTCAACCAATGTCGCTGATTTGTAATAAAGCAAGTGTCTAATTTGGATTCTAGTCCTTATTTTCATATCCACCCACAAAAATAAATTAAATATAGGATTGAAGTAAAATAAAATTCCAAAGTTTATATGAAGTAATAATATTATGAACCCACCATGGACGGGTAATTATCTCCGAAAACATACGCCAAAACGTATCCGAGAGTGAATATGGCAAATCCTGCAGGAAACCGAAACTTTATCCAACATTAAAGTTTTCTTCGGCTTCATTTTACCTGCTGATGAATTATATGAAATTAAGGTGTTTTAATGGTTGAAATGTGCATGATTGAAATGTGCGAAATTGTTCTCACCCTGTGCCAAAGTTCCAATGTTGTTTTGTTTCTGCTGAAGGAGATATGCTGCCAGTGCCGTTTCATCCAACGAATTATAAGGTCCCTCGACAATGAGTAAGACTCCATCCGGCTGGGTCCATCATCTTAAAACATAAGTTCTCATTAATCACTGTGTTGTTAGTTGTTCAGTGATATTGCTCATGTATATCCTTAGGGGATGAAGACGAGGACACGTCGTCCAAAGTCACGTACTCAATCAAATGGATGTCGACATCATACCGCAGGCGAGGGTCTGCCCACATCTGTCTCAAGGTCAATTGCAGGGTTACGGACATCTTGAAAAAGTAGCGTGAGGATGTAACTTGTCACAATTTGTGTATATGTCAAAAACCTGCAAATGGTCAATCCTATCTATTTTTCTGATGAACATGTTGACGTTTCTGTAATACAATTAGAATTGCAGATTGTTTTACACTAAGAAGCTACCACCGGGTGTTAAAAACATTTTAGATATCTAAAACAATATGAAAGAATGTTCTTACATCACCGTAGCGTTTGTGCTATTTCCGAGCGAAGGCCTTACGGCTTTACTGTACCCTTCTGAAGACAGGATATCAAACACAGCTTTTTGGGCTGGAATAGTTGAGGCTGGTCCAGATGCANGAGCGAAGGCCTTACGGCTTTACTGTACCCTTCTGAAGACAGGATATCAAACACAGCTTTTTGGGCTGGAATAGTTGAGGCTGGTCCAGATGCAAATGTTTTTATGGTATTTGTTTAAAAAAAATGTAAAAGTTAGTGAAGCATATACATTAACATTTCGATTAATAAAGATTACTTGATCCAGTCAAGTTATTTATGTTAATGAAAAAGAGCAATAAATTGTTTTGTGCGATAAGATCCTGCCCACAAATATTTGTCACATTTATTGATCGGTGAGGATACAACAAATAAAGTGGTAATACAATACTGTCGTAACACTTACATAATTGCAGAAGAGTCTAAATCGATTCATTTCCTGTTCATTACTACGACATTTTATTATACTTTCACAAATTACTAAATTGCATGCCATATATTAGGAGACAGATCTGGGTTCTTGACTGACTCCTTCTTGCAAAATTAAAGCTGTACACGAATGATTTTTCTGAAACGGGTGAAGGTTAATACTTTCCTGCATTCATGTCAGTAGAATAATGTCATGTGCTAATTGGATTACAGAAATTGGTGGAATGATAATAAACAGGGTTTTCTGCTTGCATAAGATTGGCTAAAAAGTCTTGTGTTACAAATCCCAAAATACTTAGGAATAAGCATTGAAGTTGAACTAAAGCAAACCCTGCTTTAAATCTTTCAAAGGTACCATGTATGCGATTTTGATTAACGTCAAGTTTGATTAAGACGTTCCAGTTTAAGTTGGAATACTGTATGACTTATTAATTGATGATAATTGTCTGCCCGAATCTCATTCTTTTCGAAACAAGTAAAAAAAATCTGTAGAAAATATGCGAGAAATTCACAATTATTTATTTAATTGATTCACTTGATATTTGACATTTTTAGATTATGAATTTAGCACAAATACCATAAATCCACAATCATCATTACCATTTAAATGTTCTAAGCACATTTCCGTTATTTATACACATTCGTGATGCTTGACTCGTAAAAAGTCAATTAATTTTCATTTCCCATCGATAAGTATGGCATCGATTTTTTTTATCTTGGTAAACTTTTTAATAATATTCTCCACAAAATAATGTGGTCAAAGCCACATTATAAAGTGGTTTTTTTCAAACCTCATCGATTAAAGTTAAATCCAGGTTTTCCTCATAGACTGAGAAGCCAAGCTTGTAAATTATTCAGACGAGTTTGATTGAATGGGTTTGCGAAATTTTACTGAGCCTCTAGAGTTTTTATTGAAGTCTTACGAGAGCTCTGTTTGGGCGAGGATTATTGTAGATAAGCGAAATTTGAATTTTAGATAATCAAATATGGAAACTACAAAAGTTACACCAATGAAAACGACACCAGATCAAGAAACTTCTTACAATAAGGTAAAATTTGTAGTGCAGCATCTTTACCTTCCCGGTACTCTTTCCATCAAATAATCAAACTATCTATTTGCATTTAGATGGTTTCAGATATGCGGAATGTATTTTTAACGGGGAAAACAAGGGACATGACATTCCGCAAACGACAATTGCAACGCCTTCTTTCTCTTGTCGAAGACAATTATGATGCATTGTACGAAGGTTAGGTTTTATAATATAATAACCTCAGGATTAAAATCAGCTCAGCACGCTTTTTTTGTGTTTTAGCACTTTTTGCGGATATGAGGAAACCTAAGCAGGAGGCCATGCTCACTGAGCTCATGTTTCTGAAAAGAGATATTCGTCACACGGCCTGGAATCTCAAAAAGTGGTCAAAGCCCACCAAGGTAGATATAGCGTATTAAGTTTTAGCCTTAATAATCAATGATATTGACGGATGACGTGTGGCAGGTTCCTATGCACATTACCTCCCCCACGGACTCATTTGCAGTTAACCATGATCCCTATGGTGTCGTCCTTATTGCAAGTCCTTGGAATTATATACATCTCGTTCTATCTCCACTTGTTGGTAATTTTCATCATAGTCATATATGTATATTGTTTAAATTTCAAATTTGCACCTCATCCCTCAGGTGCTATTGCTTCTGGGAATTGTGCCATTTTAAAACCTTCTGAGGTAAAAGTTAAACTCTCAATCCGCTTCAATTTTTGACCTTGTGCTAATCCAAAATTGTGCAGGTTAGCGTTCACTGTGAAGCCGTTGTTGCGGATCTCATTCCCAAATATTTGGACAAAGAATGTTACAAAGTTGTAACTGGTAATTTGAAATTGTCAGATGCTAACTTATCCCGTGTAAAATATAAAATTGGCTGCTCCATTTCTCCATAGGAGGACCAACGGAAATGACAAATTTGTTAAAGGAAAAGTTTGATTTCATCTTCTACACGGGATCATTTCCAATTGGGATCCGTGTAAAATATAAAATTGGCTGCTCCATTTCTCCATAGGAGGACCAACGGAAATGACAAATTTGTTAAAGGAAAAGTTTGATTTCATCTTCTACACGGGATCATTTCCAATTGGGCAAATCGTTCATGCAGCTGCAAACAAATATCTTACTCCAGTAACTCTTGAACTGGGTGGAAAATGTCCAGTTTATGTTGACGATTCTGTGAACTATAAAATGACAGCTCAGAGAATTCTGTGGGGAAAATTCACGAATCTAGGGCAAACCTGTGTTGCACCGGACTATGTAATTCATGGTTTTATGGTTATTATGATGATTTGATATAGGATAACTTAATGCTTGGTGGCGGATTTCCAGATTCTCTGCGACAAAAAGACGGAAGCAAAACTTGTTGCTGAATTTAAAAAGGTGATGGTAGAATTTTATGGAGGAAATATTCAAGAAAATAAAGATTTGGCAAGAATCATTAATGGTCGACATTGGAATCGTCTCAAAACCCTGTTGAAAAGAACACAGGGTAAAATTGTAATTGGGGGCGACATGGACGAATACGACCTATATATTTCTCCAACTATTATTGGTAAGTTTTAAAAAAAATGACATTGAATTTTCAGCATGCTTTCGTTTATAATAGACTAACAACATCAAGTAGAATGTAATAAAAACAGAATGAAATGTGTGTGCCATGCCATTGTTATATATCAGCTTTTGAGTTTTAATCCGTATATTATCCCATTACTATTACTATTGGTAAATGTTCTGTTCTAATAATAGTTGATGTGGAAGAAACGGATTCTTTGATGGAAGGTGAGATCTTCGGACCTCTGTTGCCCATTGTGAATATCAACTCTGTTGACGAAGCAATTGCGTTCATTAACAAACGGTAAAATTTAAAAAAAATAATCCGAATTGGGAAAAATTTTACTGTAATGAGGTTAACTTCACAGGGACACACCCCTTGCTCAATACGTATTCACGACAAAAAGTGAAGTTGTAAAAAAGTTTAAGAAACTGACTCAAAGGTGTTTTAAAATTTGTAACCTGTAAAAAACCTTATTGTCGTGGGGTCAGTTCCTTGAATATTTTTCATTGCTTTTAGTGGCGCTTTGGATATTAATGATTGTATCTACCATTGCTCGGGTATGATTTTGTCTCAAACTGTTTGCTTTTATACTAACGAGCGAATGACCAATGATGTTGATAAGTCTTTGAGATTCCATTTGGAGGAGTTGGTGCCTCTGGAATTGGCAGGTTATTATCAGATACTATGTAATGTCTCGTATATGAAATTTCTGTGTGAAATATCAGCTCACATTGGCAGGTACCACGGGAAATGGAGTTTCGACAGTTTCTCATACGGTAGTATATTTTATCATTAGGTGCAAGTCTACAAGTGTCTCATGGTAATTTACCGTTTTTCTCACACAGACAGGGCAATTGTCCACAGGATGTTCGATCCCATCTGCAATTTCCACTCATTGAAACCACGATACCCTCCGTATACGGATTTTAAATACAAGTTCACCTACCATGGCTTGAAAGTAAGAAAATCCGAAAAGTATTTAAGGTGATCGCAGTATTTCACTTTTTTCCTTTTTTCACTTCAGTACTTTGACCATTTCTACGTGGATTTTTTCAAAGCAGTGCCCTACGTCGTGGTATTCTTTGTTGGAGCAATTGTCGCATTTTGCATCATGCACTTCAAACTTTACGAGTACTTACCTTTCAAAGAAATGGGGATGTAGTGGCATAGTTAATAATATACATGTCTATAAAGGACCAAAGAGTGTGTCATGCATGATGTGCACATTTCAATCTTTGCAGTGAAAGAACTATTTCTAGTCAAGACAAATGTACTCAAATTGATATTTTACTCTCTCAATTATATATGTGTAGAATTGTCTGTATATGTATACTGAAAATACTAGAAATATACAAATTAAAATCACGTGTTAAGCAAAATTTGACTTTAAATCTGTCGATTTTATTTTGATTCTTCTTTTTACATAAAAAACAGTTTACATTCATCATGTAACTTGCCCAAATGGGCTTTGGAGCCGGCGACGATAACGTTCTAAAAATATCATTTGGGGTTTTCTTCCGGGCTTGGATCTAGTTATATGAATGTACTCGTAAATCGCGAATAAACCGTATGTATTTGCATTTTTTGTAAATGTTCAAAAAGTTTTACAGTGAACACTGACTTGGGTTTTACAAGTAATAAGTAGTTGTCGTCATTTGCATTATTTTTAATACAAACTTACACAAGAAACAGTTCATTTTGAATTAATTAATGTTGGCATATATCACAGACATATGTAGTGTCTTTTCGGACCAATTAACCAAAAATTAAATAAGAATTATTTTCCATTATTTGATAAACAATTGAAAACATGTTAAATGGAGCCAGTTGAAGACAAACCGACTGCTGACACTGCCCTCCACGAAGACACACCAATTTCATCAACTAACTCTGGTTCACCATTTACCAACGAATTAGTAAGAAAATAATGTGATCAATAAAAAAAATTGAAATTGTTGAATGATTTTTTATCTGATTTTATTAGGTACTCGAAAATATATTTACTCGTCTAAGCAATCTTCAGGATCTATTATCATGCCGTCTCGTCTGCCTCAAGTGGGCAATCCTTGGCTCAAAAATTATCAAAACATGTCATTGCCCACTAATTCCAGTCAATGTTGTGGGGCTGTACGAAGACAAGGTTCAGTTTCGAATTCATGATATCATCAAACTCAAAGAATCCTCCATAACTTTCCCCTCTCTCCGGGATTATTTTCCCTTTAATCGGTTCAAATTTGGAGAATATGCTCTGGACATGGGAGTGCCTTACATCAACAAATTTTTCAATCTATTCTCTCCCATCAACCACGTGTCCTTTTCTCAAGAAACGCTCAATAATACGCAAATTTCCACCTTCCGAGAGATCCTAATGTTCCATTTACCACATTGTGAAAGCATTGAACTAATATTTCCACGATATGGATATCTAGAATTTCCCTGGCTGTTTCCACAAAGTTTGTTCACTCTTTTAAAACCAGTCCTTCCAAATGTTACCAGACTTACTTTAAGATTGCCAACGGATCGAACGGATTTTGTTCCACAATTTTTCAAAGACTTATTCCGAGCTGTGCCAAATCTGTTGTCGCTCAGTATATTTGGTGCTCATGCGTCATT
>JAAXNX010000247.1:0-36936 GCA_036491905.1 Folsomia manolachei
TATTATTGAACAATATTATTTGAAAAATAGTCACAAAGTTTTAGAACGAGTGCATTTTATTTCTTACATCTTTTTTAGGGATCGTATTGTTATGGTCGATCACTTCAACTGCAGTCCACACCCACGTCAAGCATATTTGACTGGAATTTTCCAAATTATTATCTCAAATCTGTCAGCTTGTGTCCAACGACCACCACTCAACCTCAACCAACGCCTACGGTTGCAACCACCACACCCAGACCAAGACCTCCTCCAAATCAAGACAATGGCGGAAGTGAAGGAGTTAGTACTGGGGGTGGTAAGTAAATTCGGAACGTTTGTTGACGAAAACTTTGTTACAATATGCTACGCAATCTAAACTCGTCAGAAAACAAGTGTCAATCATTCTTGCACTCATCCGTATATGGTTAATGGTTTTTTATCGTGTAATATCAGGCACCGGAAATGATTACGAGAAAGTTGGAGTACAACGGCATAACCTTTATCGCACCAAGCACGGTGTCCCACACGTGACACTGAATGAAAACGTGAGACTTGGTTTTATTAATTTTGCATAATTCCTCATTTAGCAACATGTTAAACAGCGTTATCATTCTTGACTACTATTATAGCTCAACCTTGCCGCAACAAGTTATGCATACGAACTATTGACCAAGTCGAAGCTTCAGCCGTCCGGCAAAGGTGGTGAAAATCTTTTTGAATTAAATGGCAGCACGGAGCCATACAGTTCTATCGTCAATCGGGCCGTAGAGCTGTGGTACAAAAGCATTGATGAGTACAACTGGAATTATCCGACTGCCACGTCCTTCTCTCAAATGGTGTGGAAGGCCACTAAAGAAATTGGGATTGGTGTCGCCAGATCTGGTCGACGGGCGATAGTAGTCTTCCGATATTATCCGGCCGGAAATATCTACTTTGTAGGGAGTGGAGGAGACCGGACCAAGTATTTTAGGTAAAATTAATTAAAGAACTAAACTCTTTCAATCTACTTTTAACGTTTGGAGAAATCTTGACAGGAACCTAACAAAGCATTTTTCATTAGTTCTCCAAAATATTTATGCTGACATCTCATTTTGTTCTTGCAGGGAAAATGTTCTTCCTCCACGAAAATGAGATTGCAGAGGTCTCTAGCACCGGTTACGTAACAAAAACTGTGCGTCACAGCCTATTATAATGTGTTAATTTTGTTTGGACTTACTTCATCCCGAGGCAAAATGTTATAATTTATTCTGATTTTTGTAATAAAAATAAATTCAACATCATAAACTGTAACTTTGCACAGACAGTGTGCGATAATTACATACTGTCGGATCATGACACCAGGTAAATTATGTTTTCATGTTTTCTGCATTTCGAGTATTTTCCAACTGATGGAGAGGACTTTATCAATCACAATGGGAAACATTTTCGGACTGTAAGCTTACAAGATAACCCCTGGACCTGGGTACAGTTTTTCATTTAGATTTGTAAAAACAAAAACTTATTTGCTAAATTATGACGCTCAGGAATAAGGAAATATTATTATCACTTACATGATGCATCACGTAATTTAGAGATGATTTTTGGTTGTTAAACTGTTTGAAAAGACGATGCGAAACTTGCAGTCATGTAAAAAAAGGTTTTTGAGGGGCATTTATTGTTCATCGTTTACTGATAGTGTGCCGGAAGCGCTTTATATTAAACCTGCGAAACCTGCCGCATTTATTAAATGAAAGCCTATGTCACTAAAATATATCAGATGGAAGAACGTGTTAAGTTATAAAACTAAGAATGCAGAAATACGCAGAGGAAGATTCCTTTTTTCTAGATGAAACTAACGATAATTAATCCTCCATCCTCCTCCTTTGTTTATTTATTCAAAGAAAATCCTATAATAAAAGTAATTACTGCAGTTTGTATGGTATGATATTGTTAGCAAATTATGGCGATTCTAGTTTTACGTATGTTTGATTGATACCTTGCAATTTACCCTTAATGCAGTATTGGATCGTAATAATATGTTTGCCATAAGGGGAAATTCTTGATTCTATTCAGCAGTTTATTATTAGTCAGTTAGTTTTAGTTTAGTAAGCGATAAGCAGACATTACTTGTTTGCAAGTATTAAACCTTTTCTAGGATAAACTCTACCGATTTTTGTCAAAAAATGAAATTATTTTATTCAATTACCAATCTGTGTTTAACACTACTGATACCATTAGCGTTTGGGAGTTGTCCACCAATCCGCCCAAAAAAGGTTAATCGTTTTAAAATCTTTTACCAATTCCCAATTACTAAGATTATTATCGTTATTTTAGGGAATGGAAATTAGATGTTTGACTCCAGATCGAAATAGTTTTCTGGATTGTGCAGCAGGGAACGTGGACGAAGGCGTAGAGCTTCAATACCGTTGTCGGAATCTGTTCAGAAATTATGACGGCATCGGACAACAAAGTGGACAAATGACATGCAGCCCGGAAAATCGTTGGATCAAATACGCAGAATTTCAAGAATTTCAATGCCTTCCAGGTGCGTTTTTTGAGATCCACTGGCATGTTTATAGCGCAAGTGTTTACATAAGTATATCCTAATCCAGAACTTTTCTGTAACTAAAACTAGAGTGTGGACGTACAGCCAATGCGACTCTAGAGACGATTTCGTCATTTATTGAACGGGAATTTGAGACAGGGGATGTAATATTCCCTTGGCATGTAATATTATTTAAGAGATTTGGGGCAACTGAGACGTTCAGATACCAATGTGGGGGCAGTTTGGTCAATCCAGACAACAAGGGCTATTTCGTGCTAACTGCTGCCGTAAGATAAGAGTTGCATTGACCAATTAAGTACGCTCAATTTAAATAACCCAACAAGCATTTATTTTGTAGCATTGTGTCACCAAAAACCCATTAACGACTGAACCCGGTGCAGTCGACAATTTTCGTATTGTATTAGGAGCCGTGAGTACAGAGTTTGAGGGAAATGTTGCTTCGCAAATTTTTTTAGTATGTCAAAATTGAAACATGATTTCTCCATGATATGAATAATTCATCCTTTTCAATAATAGCCAAAGAAGATTGTAATTGAAAAGGAGTATGATCCACACAGTTTACAATCAAATATTGCTATGATTGAGTTAAATGGGCTGGTCAAAATAACGGAGACTGTGCTACCCGTCTGCTTTCCCACCAGAACGGTGACTAAATTATTCATTACTATTTAAAGAACGAGCACAAATAATTTAATACATAATTTATTTAGATTGCGAATGTTCAAGTTCGTCCTGGAGTAATTGGGGAGGTATAATACGATAACAAGTTCCTTAGGAGTAAAATGCAGTCTTCAGCTTGTTTTTTGGTATTTTGAATGCAGATACCTGTAATTAGAAATGATCAGCTAGCCTACCAAGAAATACTGAAACTACCAGTTTCCGAACAAGGGCAGTGCTTGCGAGATTGTGCCAGGGAACCAACAATAACCGAATTTTGTGCTATCCATAACACAAGTAAGTGTGCATAGGCACGAGTGGTTATTATGTTCTCTTAATTGTGTTCATTCTCAAACGCATTTTACAGGGACGCGACTTTCCCCACTGGATAGTGGGACCGGGTTTGTTTTTAGTGATGGGGGTGGATCTTTCCCACAAACGTTTTTCCTACAGGTATACTTGCTGTCTAAAGTACTGACTAGTGAATGCGTGAATTTTTTCAACAAAACCAAAATTGCTTTGATGTAGGGAATTTTAACGAAAGTTGTCGGAGAAGCAGAAGGGTGTTCCGCTCACGACACATTTACATCTGTCAGTGTATTTTTGGATTGGATGAACAAAATTCATGACGAATTAGCAGAAAGTCAAAAGGTCACGGATGTCATCCTCCCCGTTAGTGAATGTTTTATTAAACTCATGTTATGCGATCAAATATAGTTGTAAAACTGTTGCCAATTTTTGTAGTATCCACACTCAACACCGCATATTCCTCCCACCCGAGCCCCATCCAGCAACAGCATTGATTTTGGTTCATCACAATTTCCAAATAATCATGCTCCAATTCCAACAATGGGTAAAGCCACACTTCGTAAATGTTAGAGTTGGCCATGAAACCAGGATTAGTGTTTACCATTAATTTTTTTTACAGATATTTTGAACCTTGGACAAAACATCCACAACTATTATCGACGCCTTCACTCAGCTCCCCCAGTCCGAATTAACACAAAAGTATATGGTTTTGCCAACTTCCCTTTTCCACTATTTAACAAGGTTTTTTTTGTTGCATTTCCAGTTATCTCAAGAAGCTCAAGATTGGGCAGAATATCTGCTGCATGACAATAAATGGGAATTTTCTCAAGGGAAGGATTATTCCGAAAACATTTTTCAATATTTTGGACAAATCTCAGATTCTGAAGTAATCCGAAAGGCGGTTGATAACTGGTATAATGCTAAAAGTAAATACAATTGGAATTTTCCCGAAGCATCGACGTTTAGCCAGGTAAGCGTTTAAAAAATGAAAACAAAATTAGTTAATAATGAATCAAATATACAATTTTCGATCAGGTAATCTGGAAGGATACGACTGAAATTGGGATTGGAGTGGCATCAAAAGGGAGAAAAAGTGTCGTTGTAGCCAATTATTGGCCACGCGGAAATGTTTATAACACCGGAAATGGAGAAGATCGATCAAAATATTTTCGGGAGAATGTTCTACCCCTTCCTTCTCTTCCTGAATCTGTTTCTTTGGTTTAAGTTAAATGTCTATGAGTGAAATGCGGAGTCACTTTACGAAAACTTAATGCAAATGTTGTACATAATACTCGTCAAATCCCGTTAGTTCCAATTACAAACTGTATACTATTTTCATGAATAAATCATAAGTACATTTCTCCGACAAAATAATTTCAGTTGAGTAATATGCAATATGCGTTAGTTTTTGTAATACTGCAGTCACGCAATTACCAAATTATGGTCAGAAAGTGCTGTGCTCAACCATTTCCGAAAATAATGTTGAGATTTCTTTGTAGCTGTCTGTTATCTCTAGTATTTTTTAGTACCACAATTTCGCGTTGTGAGTCAACCACGTATTGTCCACCACTGGGTTCACCACTTAAGGTAAGTTCAGAATAAACTATGAAAAACACAATAATATTACAAGTAAATTGTCATCTTTGTCTCAGACCAATCTTTCATGTTTAACTGCCCCTGATAACCAACTTGTCGACTGTGCTTCAACCTGGCTTCCGGATGGATCTCTGGCATACTTCCGCTGTACAGATGACGACCTAAGTGTACGATTTGGTAAAATAGTTTGTGATGGGAATTACGAAATTAATAATGACGAGCCTTCTGAAATAAAGAAAAATCAGGAGGTTGGAGATTTGCCTTGTGGCATTCGTAAGTATTGGAATAAGATAAGATTATCTATCACTGACCCAAACTTATGAGTGTGAATATCTGTAAACTTGTTTAGGACCAATGCCCACCAATTCTGAGTTTCATTTTTATGTGAGATCAATTTAATAAGTGCTATGACCATTGTTAATGAAGCAATTTTCCACAGAGTTTTGAGAAAGCACAACATTTTCCTGTTTTAATGAACGTGTCCGAAGACGTTGGTATGTTTTCAATAGCTCACTTGATTCAATTCACTTAATTAATAATGCATTTTGCATGTTTGCAGATTTTCGAACAAGTGGACTAGAATTGCTAAACTCTTTTCGGAAACAACATCAAGCGGATCCATTGGAAATAGATGAATTGGTGCTTAAAATTTGACTGTGTGAATTCCTTCAAAATGTTGAACTATAATTTTTCTAATTTGTTGCTTCCAGTTAAATGAAAAAGCTCAATTATGGGCTGATACCCTCGCCCAACGAAATTCCTTAGATTTGGCAACAGAAAACTTTGTGGGACAAAACGTTTTTAACTCGGACCAGTCTCAGCTATCATTGGCCGTGAATGATGCCCTACAATACTGGTACTCGGCCGGATTGGCGACATACAATTGGGATGACCTGAAAACAAACTGGGACAATCCACTGGCTCTTGATTTTTCTCAGATTGTATGGAAATCGACAAGAAAACTCGGCCTTGGAGCTTCAAACAGAAAATATCCCGTTCAAAAAGGCAGTCTTGTCGTTGCATTTTACTTTCCAATGGGCAACATTGTTCTTGAAAAGGATTCACAACCGGATAAAATGTTTTTAGAAAATGTTTTGAAATCTCCGTACAATTCGTCTTCAGACACGAGTTAATGTCTCCTCATATTGTTGCAAAACTATGTCTGCTTTTATAAAATACTGGGCAAGATTTTAACATTTGAAAAATAAAGTTTGCATTGTTGAATGCTGTTAGTGAGAGTTTATGTTGTAAAAGCAGTTAATTAATTCATGATATAGACAGCAACCAGTTTTTAACCTACTCTCAGTTTAATGACTAGTTTAGTCTTGTCGTCTATATCACAATCGCATCAAATCTATCTATCATAAACTAAATCAACTCATCCTCTCCTGAAACAAACAAAGGATATGAAAAAAGCAACTTTCAATTACTTTTGCTTTTCAGATCGTAATTATGCCACCTGAAAGGTAAGCAGACAAGCCTGAACAATGAACAAATGTAACAAAGAATGAAAGTTATTCAATATTCAAAAGAAATTTTTCATAGTCTTTTTGTTTGTACTTGTATTCCATTTTTTCTGATCAGTTAGTGCATTCGCAAAATTGAATGTCATCAGTTGACATTGAATTCACACACTTACCACAAAGAAAATGGTTACAATTAAAATTGTATTTGCTGTTCTGACATTACATAGTTTTGGTGTAGGCCAAAATCTTCGTGAGTTATAAATTAATGTTGGCTCTATTTAAGAAAAAATACTAGCACAGTGTAGTGAAATTGTATTTTGCAAATTGCAGTCCTGGATTGTGGGGTTCGACCTCCACGACCTCTCTCTGATCCTTGGAATCATTCAAAATATGGACCTTACGGATGGGACAACCCTCAACTTGCTCGACGAGAGGATTATCCCTGGCAAGTTGGAATATTCCGGAGAATTGAAGGATTTTTTAAATATGAGTGTGGTGGCACTTTAATTCCTGCCCTACGAGAGAATGGCGTCCTATGTGTCACGGGCGCAAGATGTGTCACGGAAAGTCTCAATTCAACGCGACCACATCCTCGTCTGAAGGATTTTAGAGTAGTGGTGGGCCCTTACAGTAGCAACTATAATAAAAACAATGAATATGGAGCACAAAAATTTGGGGTGTGAGGCAAAATAAGTAGAATTTATCTAAAAAAATCAACAAATTACTTATGCAATTTGATTTCTTTGATAGATCCGAAGAATAGAAATAAATCCTTTGTACGATGTCAAGGGTCGTGACTCTGATGTTGCAATAATCCAGTTGGACCGAGCAGTACAGCTTGGGCCGCTCGCACTTCCGGTATTTATTGATGCAATGAGATATCCCTGGGAAGTTAACCTACTAAATAAAAGGTCATTTGATGTATTTTGTACTCAATTTATTATCAGGTATGCCTCCCTCCGGATAACACAGCCAACAATGGTGTAGCTTCTGGCATGGTGGGAGAGGTAAGTGGCTAATTTCATTAGGACAATTAATTGATTGAGTTCGTGACTGTAGTTCATGAATTTTACAAACTGATTCTGCTATTCGATGTCATTTAGACTGCCGGGTTTGGTTGGGATACCCGACGAAATATCACCGAGGATTTAAGATACGCAAGATATCCTATTATTATAAGTTCGACGTGCCAAGAAAAATTGGCTGTAAAAGTCAACGATTATTTGGAGTTTTGTACAGGGAATGAAAGAGGTGACTAGGAAATCCGACATTTATTAGGCTGTTGAATATAGATTGTATTAAATTGCTAATGATCTTTAAAATATGTTTAACTGAAAAACAGATTCAACTGCATGCCAAGGGGATTATGGAGGTGGGTTTGTTCTTCAACATCCGCGGATCCAGAGTCGATATTTTCTGCAGGTAACAAAATTTAATTGAAATGCGAACAATAGCTTAACTTGTTAGTTATGTTACTCATATCTAGGGCCTTTTAAGCAATTTGGATGCTACTCCTGTTACAGAAGAAGGATACTGCGAAAATTATAATGTGTTTAAACGAATTGGTCCGTATTTAGAGTGGATAAGAGATATGCAAGTGAAACTGGATTCGGAGGTAAATCATAGAAATTTGCCAGCCTGAATTTTGCTTAGCTTAAGAGAATTTTGCTTAGCTTAACAGCATGTTTGTCGACTGTGACATAGGATGACGCTCAACTTTTACCAAAGCCAAAACCAACCCCAGGAATTCCTTTAAGTTATGTGCCAGGTATTGGTCCAGGATACGTTGAAAATAAAGTTAAATTTCAGCTTTTACATGATATCGTATTTTCCAGAATTCTCCAAAATCGCCCGTGACCTGCACAATCATTATAGAGGGTTGCACAAAGTCCCAACAGTGAGACTGGCTGGGAAAGTAAGTAATATTTTTTGGAGGTTTCAGAGATGTTCAATGATAACTTTTTCTTTCTCGTTTATTCTCAGATACAACAAGAAGCTCAACGTCTGGCAGAGGAAATGGTGGAGGAAGATAGTCTAGAAGTTCCAGATCCTGAGGAATATCCCTATTCCACAAATCTATTTGTCATCCCAAGACTCGTAAACGCACGGGATGCCGTTCGAGAAGCAGTAGGATATTGGTATGGGGGTAAGAATTACACTACATTGAAATCATTCTTAAAATTACATTTATGTAGAAAATACTCAATTCACAAAATATAATAATAAGGTCATACGATTTATGATCGGAGTGACCCACAACCCTCTCCATACACTCAAATGATTTGGAAATCTACTACACAAATTGGTGTAGGTGTAGGTAGGTTGTAGCGACAAATTGTTTGTGTTTTTATTTATTGTTTGTATTTTCTTCAAATTGTTTGTAGCGACAAATGGCGAAAAAACAGTTGTAGTGGTTAACTACTGGCCTAAAGGGAATGTATTGTACACCGGAGGAAAGGATTATCAGCGGAAAAAATCTTTTCATGATAATGTGCGCGTTATACAATTTATTAGATAACTAAAAACGTACGTTCATTTACATGGCGGACGTCGTTGCAAAAACCTATCTATGCAGGTAACAAGTTGACCACCGCATATTTCCAGAATTTATTTATTTGATTTGTAATTGCCTGCTTAGTTTTATGAGCAATGTGTTTACCACAAAGAAGAATAAATTATTGTTTTACAGCGAGTCGACTATCTAAGAGTTAAAGAATGATTATTTTTTGCCTTCGTCACTCTTGAAAAAAGATGCAGCTTCATCTACCCGTTTATGTATGACATAATTTATTATAAGACAATGGATGACGAATGAGGAATGTGGGTGACAACATGGCTCTTAATAACAGGATTTAGTTCGAGGACATGGTTATGCCAGTGTTAATTATCTCAATGAAAAATTTAGACCATGGGAAACCCCCAGCCCGGTTTAACTAATACTAATGTATTACAGATGTCTAAGAATCCCTACTATACTTGAAATAGTTAATAAGCAATCACTATTTCAGATATCACAGGTAATCTAAAATGATTCATGCATGGTAATTGTAAATCCACTAATACTGCCTGCTTGGATGGCGTTTGTACATTTGAATTTTAAATCTTGTTCACCTCATTATAAGACGCTGGAAGTTTACAGGAAGAGTTAGATTGGATCAGGTAGACAAAGAGTATGTGCAAGTATAAATAACTAAACTAGATATTCATGAATGAATATTATTGTTATTGGCCTTAAACCTGAAACACAAGGACAGTCGGTCGCGTGAAGTTTTAAGCGCATGGAGAATTTTACTACAATCCTGTTTTCAAAATATTAGTGAGGTTATACCACCATTTTTAGTGCGTGATTTTTGCTAAACATGCAGAATTATTTAAAGTTAGCATTCAACAAATACTGCAGTTTTTTGTACATTTTGTTACTCTGTCAAACTCTCACTATTGGAATCTCGGCTCAAAATGGGCAAGGAAATTGTGATCCACTGCAGGCCAGGGTAAAAGAATTGCAAGTTGTATTTTAAATGTAATCTTATTGCCTATTACATGCAATTTACAACATAATATTTCAGGGAACGAATGTGTTATGCACTTCTCCACCAAGATTTAGTCCAAGTCGGACGGATTGCTCACAACCCTCTGTTCCAGGAACGGTTGCATCCTACGCCTGTAGGAATCCTAGGAACGAAATACTTCGTGGTGTGCTCAATTGTACCGATGAAGGATATTGGATTTCATCAATGAGTTCAGGAAACAACTCATTATGCAATTTGGGTAACTATTTGAAATCACCTGCTTCAAAATCGCTTGTATAAAGTTATTTTTATATTTGTCTGCATTAATAGATGCTGCAATAATTAATATTCAGAGCCCTGATGTGGCCGTCAGTGAAGTCATAAAAATATTATCATGTCTTTGTACAAGAGTAAAAATTGTACTTCCTCATTTATTCCTCAGGTAGCATTTCAGCCTCCCGGATTTACCACTCCAGTTCCAGATACACGCTTACTACAGAAGGATTTCAACTTATTAAATGGTTCAATCGACGCTTTCTATTACATATCAAAGAAATGTATTTACATTTGTTTTATAATTTCGCTTTATTTGAGCAGATTTTCAAAAAGTCGGACTTCAATTGCATAATGTATTTCGAAAAAATCATGGAGTGCCATTCGTCGCAATGGCACCACTGGTGAGAGAAGTTGTGTACACTTCTAAATCTGATAAGCTGTTTATACAGTATAAAATAGTCTAATCATGCAATAATTACGCAGCTCAACGAAGCGGCTCAAGATTTAGCAAACTTCATTGCGTTTGGAAATTCATCGGATGTAGACACTGGGCGCAAACTATCTCTCATCAACTCAACATCCAACATTGAAATGAATTGGTATTTACAAATTACTTGATATTCAAATCCATGAAATCATTCGTTTGGTTGAAATAACTAAATAGGTATATACAACAACCCGCTTCCGACAATCGGATAGATTCTGTGAGCAATGCCGTTCAAAGGTTTGTTAAAATTTACTTTAAAGTTCGGCTTCAACTTTAAAATTCGACTTTAACAATTTTAAAATTCGTTAAAGTTGGTACTCAACAGGATTCCCTGAATATGATTGGAACAATGTTGGCAACAATTTAAACAAGGGAAACGTTCTCAGCTTTGCAAGAGTGATTTGGAAGTCTACAAAATTTGTTGGAATTGGTGTTAGCAACTTTAATGACATTACTTTTGTGGCTGCAATCTACACTCCAGGTTCTTACTGGACAACTTTAAATTTTACTAGATAAATGTATCCTATTTTATGCCTATGTTTTAATTCAGGTCGATACATTGGAAATACTGATCCTGTACAAGAGTTTCAAAGTAATGTTCTCCCTATCAGGATTGGCTCGCGTCGTGCACCAAAATAAAATGACATTTGATTTGAACGATTACTTTGGTGATTTTCATGCTCATCATTTTAAACAGTGCAAAACTGCAAAACAAAATAAAGTTCGTAATGTCAAGTACAATTATTCTTATCCATGAAACTTGTATCATAAAACTAAATTGACATCAAAATGCGTTATACATCGCGTCTCATTATTTGCACCCTCATGTTTTTGGGGCAATGTGGTCAAAGCTATGGATTCCTAAATGATGAAGCCATTGCAATTTACACCCAGATGGACTCTTTAAACACCATCCCCACTTCTACACCGAAGACAAAGGACGAGCCACCCATCCCACCCTCGTTGATTGAATACATTTCTTCCGCACTAGAAACATCCGAATGCGAAACACTTTTCGCAATGTTGGTCGTTCAGGATTCAACACAGAAAATGGGTAAATTCTTAAACATCTCTTCAACAAAGGAGTACGCCGACTACTTGAAGCAAGCTCATGATCTACTGAGACAAGAGGAAGATTCCTCATCTCTTGACAACTTTAATTGCTCTGTCTCCCTGAAGTTCTGGAATGAGGAGTTGGTTGGATCATCAAACAAGGACAGAGTGGACAAACAGGATTTTGTAAAAGATTTTCAATTATTTTTTATCTATTTTTTTGAAAATTTATTAAGCTATGTTTTCTATCCAAAGGCTGAAACTGTGTTGGGGGTCTCCCTTTCTGAAGTTGGCAGAGATGATTTGGAAAAAGTATTGAAAATTCGAATACAAGAAATGAAACATCAGGACTTGGAAAGTTTGAGGGAAGAGATTGAAAGTCATACTGGTTGGATGAGATCTATCAATGGAACTTATCACCCTCTGCATCACATACATTTGGCATTGACAAATGAAACAAGAACAAAAACAAATTCGTCTAGGGGTGGGGCACTCGGTAATTTCATATCCTTCCTTGTTGTTCTTTTCTTTGTGGGATCATTCACCTTTGGATGCTTACTTACCGTGGCTACCTGCTATTCGGATCCGAGTCCAAGAGTGGATACTAGACCAGGTCAGAGCAAATATACAAGAATCAACCCCACTGAAGACTTGGAGAGTCAAGGGATGGACGTTAAGGGACGAGCCAAAGCTGAAGACTTGAAAAGAGCTACAAATTCCGAGTCCCTTCCCTTACTTCAAACACAAACTATTTAAAAAATGTGTAATTAAGTATATGGTAGGCACGTAGGCATAAAAATTAACTAATACTAAATGCAAATGTGTGTGTGTGTAGATTGTAATATATTATTTTGGGCATAGATGAAAATAAAAACATTTATTTTATTTCATTAAAATTTTGAAACTTGTGAGTATATAAAAGAATATTAGAGATGCTAGTAGTAGGAGTGACACTAGATTAATAAGAACCAAACTGAAAGCACCATAAAAGTATTCAACAAACAAGTACAAGATAAGAGATAGTTTGACACATATACTAATAAATGGTAATGTAATAGTAATAACCATTATAACTTTTTGTCTTACATTAAAATTCTTTAAATTGCACATTAATGAAGTGAAAGTTTTGTGGAAACCTTTTGCGCAATATTACTCGCCGGATTTGAGACCTTCGCCAACCTTTTCCAGGATAACACTGAACACCTGTAAATAACAACAATTAAAATACATCTTAGCAAGGACTCCTTATAAACTAAGCAATATTAAACATAGCCAACGCACTTTTTTCCATCCAGCTTCTGCCACTGGAGTCCACGCGCCTCCAAAGATTTTGGAGAATAGGTCCAACAAACAGTCGTTGAGATTCTGTCAACAAAATAAATAAGGATCTAAATGCAAATTGTCAAAACTTGAAAACTGGTCCAGTTACACCCATTTCACAAACACAGCTAAATAAACAGAAAATCCGAGATATAGGGTAGTAAAGTGGACAAGTGCCTTTCTTTGAGAATTCGACACTATGCCTCCCAATTCCATGCTTAGCCATAATCCTCATCATATCGCACTTTGCAATTAATGGAATAGATTAAGTTGAGTTACTCCTGCGGTGATGGTGAAAGCAGAATCAAGTGGAAAGTCAAATAGTGTGGGTTTCCTCAAGAATGCCTTCCATTTCAACAACTACTTGTATTTATATAAATACAGCTTACTACACTGAGATACTTCATCTTCCTTCTCTGCCCGTCTCGTCCTGCCTCAGCTCAATTCGACTCAAGTGATCAACTAAATGGATTATCGTCATTCATGCGTTCATTCCCTATCATCATTTTCCATAAGTGAACTTATAAATAGCAAAGCAAACAACGAGTTCCGGATCGCATTTCGACTAGATTGTGGCGTTGGTGTAGTACTCCCTATTTGGGTTAGATGAAAATGGAAACTAATATGACTAAAAATTATGTAACATTACATACAAGTTGTGAAATATATCATGTGATTTCAAGTAAATGTCATGCTAATAATATTCTGCAAAGTAATGATATTTTATTCGTGAATACCTTGAAATCTCCAATTGCTAGCGACCGTTTCGAGTGATTTTGTCCCGTTTTCCGTAACAGTTCACCCAAGAGCTCAGGATCATCGAGGTTGTCAATCATACCATTAATTGTGGACACCACGGTAAACGCATGGGCCTAGTAATATTGGAAATTAATGCTTTGTAAAATGATACGCGCAGCCGAATTATCTGTATATTTCTATTCTATTCAAATTTTATTCAAATCTTTTTCATAAAACTAAAGGTGTGTCATTTATGGGTCGAAACCAGAAACTGTAATCGGTATTTGTGAGACAAAGGAATTATTCTAACGCATCGCAATTACCTTGAACCTCTTATTTTCAGGCAGTTGATCTTTTGGTGTATCAGCAAAACCACGGAATCGTTTCTGGTATTCAGGAAACATGGTGAAGAAGCTGGTAACAAACGGAAATACAAAAATAATTTTGATTGTGTATTTTGTAGCCTCACATCTTTATTTGGATTATAATGTCAACAAAGAAAATTGAGGCTTCATTGCATGTTTTGCTAATAGTTGTGATGTTAAAAAAGCTATTAGGCAATTTGTTCCATGGTCATGCAATTTTCGGCAATCATACCTCATGTCGACATAATAAGATCACCAATTGATTGATTGGCAGTAAATTATAGGCTCAGAGCGGTATGGATAATTTTCCAAAGTCATGGAATTAGAGATGTTAAACTACTTACTGGAGGAACACTTGTATCGAGTTTCCCTTCAGGTCTTTAGCGACCAAGGCCCAAGTTTCCTGAACGGCAGTTTTCTCTTCGACAGTGAGACTCATGATGAAAGAATTGTCTGCAAATAAAAAGATAATCTAGTTATTAATTTATGATTGGATATTTTATTAACCTGGCAAGCTTCCTCTATTTTTCTTACAAGCTAACAAGTATGATACCGTCGTATTGCGAATCTTATTACGAAAACCTGTAATTGTTATAAGAAAGTCCACCATTCAACAACTTATTAGTATTTATGTAATTATTCCTCACCTAAGCTTGACTCAATAGTAATAATTCACCTGCTATAGAACGACAAAGAAATGATAATTTTATAGCCAGGTAGCAATATCAACTAACATAATATTATGCAGAAATCATATCGAATAGATGAGTGGAAAACCTTGGCTGTATATCCTTACGAGAAATCTTGATTTGAAATGAAACCCATAAAAACTGGACAAGAAACAACAAAGTAATAGAATATGACTCGTGACTAAATAAAACAAAATAAAGGTTGGTCATCCAACTTGTTGAGAATGTACATACTTCCAGGGCCAAGCTTTCGAAGATTTTTACAGAGATTAGTTCAAGAGATCACATGCGTCGTATGCATAATAATGAGCTGGTGCTGGACAAGACAACTCATCTTAAAATGTTAACCTTAAACTTATTTTGACGATATTAGTGCATTGCATAGCACAACTAAAACTTAAGGTTTTCAGTATGTTAACAAAGTTGATTCAAAGATTTGTCACTAAATATTTGAAAAGGCGACGACGACGAGTATTTAGTAGACAAATTCCAATAGATTATTTTCTACTAAAAAAATTAATGCCACTCTGCTTTAAGTAAGTTAATTGAATAACAGTGTCAAATACGCACTAAAAGTTTTCTGCCTAATAAATTCACTGGAATCAAATTTCTTTTATTACACTCTGACAGGAGCATAATACACTTTAATTGTGAGTAATATTTATGGGTTACCGTAATCAACGACTAGCTTGATGGAGGATGTACAGTATGAGCCGATTCATTGAAATAAAACACATTTCATTATGAATGTTATGATTTGATTAAATGCATTCCATTACAGGATTTTTGGCAAAGTTCAACAAGCTCCTTCAATGTTTCCATACATGGACTGTTACATGACAGATAACTACTTGTCGCAAATAATCTTTTCGATAACATAAATCAAAGAATGTACATGCGTCGATTGATACCAGATTCTACATTGATTTGATTTCCAGTTGACTCGACCTCAATCCATTAATAAAACTAGTGTGGACTGAATTTTAAGTCTAAACTGAAATCTCTTGAAATGTTAAAGTATTCAGCAAAATTTTGAGACAAAACTACAAAAAGCTAGTGTATGCATAATGCGTGAGTTACATCCGAATGCGACTGATTAACAATATGATTGACATTGCCAAAAAATCTGCTCACTCACCAGAGAAATGTAGAACAAAAGAAGATGAGGTGACGAAAAATGTATGGATCCTAAGAGATGTGGCTGAAGTCTGAAGTGGCTTTATTATGCAGAAATGGACAGAACCGCCGTCAATCACTCCAGCTCCTTATGTACAATGTACTTGACTGAGTTGGTAAAAATTAAATTGTTTAACTCCACTCCCAGATACGCTCTTGTACTTCACTGACTGACTAACTGACTTTGGAGTCTGGACTTGGGACGACTCTTTACCAGTGATGTGATGTGATAATGCGAGATGTAAATGTTATAAAGGGTTAAATGACTCTTACCACTGGTTTTTGGTACTAGTGGGTTTTAAAGACCAAGGTTGACTTGTCGACTGCGTTGACTATCCAGGACTGGGGGTTGGAGTCATGAGAACCTGTCGTATATATAACTCTTCAGAATCATTCCTACTGCCATTCCCATAATCCCTTTGATCCGACTAAAACCCAATCCTACTGCGGTAAATGTCGTTAGTTGAGTACACGAAAGATCAGTACGGGTGGGTGCGTGGGATAATTTGGAATGTCAACTTGGCTAATGAGTGTTCAAATCCTAGTCGAATTAAGAAACGTTGACATGCTCCAATATAGAAGAAGATAAAATATAATTCGATATTACTTTATCACATTAGGCCCTCATTATCTTTGTCCAATAGGGATAATCTACTAAGGCTTAACTCTGGAAGAGGATTTACTGGAGAATCAAGAGTCATAGGAAAAGTGTGTTTGATTTTGACTCAAATTTTGAAGAAAATGTCAATAAGTTATGTTATTATAGTCATTTTACCGTGACAAACATTTTGTTTCAACAAAGCACAACTGCGTATTTTTTGATTGGTGAGCTAGTGAAGAGACAAGGCGATGTAATATATGAATACTTTTGAATTTATTAGCATGCCTGACTATCCATTATGCTTCAGTCAGTTAAGAGTGTGAAATGTCGATGTACATAATTTCTTTGACGCACATGAAATAAAGAAAGTTTAGAAAATGTAAATTTAGATGAATTTCTGAAATACAAGATTTTGATTATTATCACTGATTAACAGCAGTTTTATTTAATCAACATGAATGATTGCATGATGGAAAAGAAACTGAATGCCAAAAAATTAGCGTTTCCCTCCTGTCATGTAAACGGATTAAGACTAGATTTTTATGAGTAAATTGGTAACCAAAAAATATCGCAAAATTCTACATAACAAATACAAAAGACATGAGTAAAACACAAACAAAAAACGCCGAAAAAATGAGTAATCGTTTCGTTCTAGAAATCCTCTGGCTACTAGTCACAGTTACCTGCAACCCAACAAATAAAGTGATTAATGATGAATGTTATACATTTTACTAAATTATTTTTATACATGCAATGCAATAGGCCAAAGTGGTTATCTGTACATACCTTCTTACATGGTATCCTATTCCCATTACTGTAAAATTGTGAGCATTCATTTAGCGGAGTTTCAACAAAAACTTCTTTCAACCCCTGCTCATCATCGTCGTCAGTTCTTTCTCCTAAAAAAAAGCAGAGAAAGCAAACAGTGAAGCTTGTATTATTAGTCACCAAAAATCATACAAAAAATATGTGTGTAGTATACCAACTGAAAATCGATGTCGATAATCCCACTCTATCAAATTTCGCATAAGAAGAAAGCTGTCGAGATTCCACTCTTTCGCCTGGCTTAGACTGTTAATTAATTCCTTTTTCTTGATAATGTCGTAATCTAATTTAGACTGATTGTCTGTCCCAATTAAAGGAATTTGACTGTGTTCATTAAAACAATGATGATTTTGAAGATGGGTTGATAGTTGCTCTCCTCCGAGATGGAGTAAAGAATTTTGAAGTGATAAAATTTCTTTAAAGACAGTTTCCAATTCTTGCAAAAGTGAATCCAACTCTTTCTTTTTTCTAGTTGCAAAACTAAACTTTAGCCAATTCATAACCGGATGGAATCGAATCCGCCATCGTCCTACTTCCAGCCCTTCTACACGTGAAGAAGCTATGCTGTAATTTTGCACAGAGTGAATTGCTTCGCCAATAGTGTTGTGTATTGCCAGAAATGCTTTACAATTGGAAATATAATCTTGCTGGAATGTGATGGATGCTAACATCAATTTTAGCAGTTTGACTGAAAAAAAAACAAATCATGTAATGTTCGATGTACAATGGAAATCAAGACTAGAAACAAGTTGGATGTTGAAAGAGTGTATTAAAATAAGTATACCTGCGTGCTTGAGTGAACTAATTTTATTTTTGACATCCTCGCACAAATCCAACAACTCTTTTTCGTTAATCAACTCAACTTTGATTAGTTGTGATGTGGTTGACATTGTCGTTTTTGTAAAGTATTTTTTTTGTTATAAAACCTCAAAATAATAGAAATTGAAGCAGAATGATGTGTAATGAATATGTTGCTGTAATGGACAAATTAAAATCAGTAATTTGCATTCCTGAGTTTCCCATTCCAAAGAGACGAGATTGCACAAAACGGAGTTATCGACTAATTGTATCAACAACTCTTTTATCAACCTTATCAAAGTACGATGTTGAGTGGATTATCTTCTGGAATTCAATTCTTTCCCAGTTAAATTAATCTCCTTCCACGTCATCTTTTTAAGCAGTACGCATTTATATCGTTACTTGGATGAAAGATTGAATACTGATCGTAATTGCGTAATAACAATAAAAACAGTTAAGCGTCATTATTTTGATTTGTTGAGTTCAAACTTTGAACTTCAAATGTCATCTTCAACTAGGATAATCCCATTCTTTTCATGCGTCACTGGAGATCACGCTGTTTTCCATAAAATTTAGTCAAGAAATGAGTAAAAATCTTTAAAAATGAAAAAAACAAGAGAAAGTTGAGAATTTGGGAAATGTGGAGAAAGTTGAGACTTGGCAATTCTCAATTTACAACTTTCTCCAACCTCATTTCTCTCTATTCCATTTATTCCCTACTAAATTACTGCGTCAACGAGAATTAACGGAAGATATCTCAATATAAGACAGTCCTTCCTTAAGGATAACCACTTTATATCAGTCTTATCAGGATTTACACCATTTTTGATAAGAACAAAGAGACGGGGTGAAGTGCGGGTGGGCAGAAGCGCCTTCCTTTTGCAACGAACTACTTCCAGAAACAACGGTCCGTTTGTCTCCCCTGCCACTGGCTGTCTAATATTTGCATGTGAAGGATTTCCGAAATTTCCAAATATTTCTAGTGCCCAGAGTCACCCGCAAATTACTCACCCCCACTGGTAAGTGATGGCATTTCTTATTGGGAGCTGCGCTTATCTTCATTTTATACGTTAAATTATCTGAACTTGTTGCTTTTACGATGTGATCCGTTTTCGAATTTATTTTTTTATGATTTGCCAATTATTGCTGAAGGATAAAAGCCAATTGTTGAATTGAGTTCGGATTTTATGTAAATTGATAACTGATGTATTTTTATGCTTTACCGGAAACCACAGAATTGGTGCAGTCGTGGTAGTAGCCAACCTGTTGAGATGACGGAAGACTATGTAAGAATTGAAAAACTGGGAGAAGGTAACATCAATATAAAAAGTAGTGCTTAAAATAGTAATAGTGTACACAAAGAACCTAATCATGGACCTAATTGCTTGTCCAGGAACGTATGGTGTCGTTTACAAATGCAGACACAAGAAAACGGGAGAATTTGCAGCTTTGAAAAAGATTCGGATTGAAAATGAGGACGAAGGCGTTCCACCGACGGCATTGCGTGAAATCTCAATTCTCAAGGAACTGTCCATTCATCCGAATATTGTTGGGTAAAACTACATATTTACTTGTACTTGATCCGCAGATTGGTATTTTGAAAGTATGTTTAAACTGATGTTTCTGTTTCTCTAATGTCTTAGACTCCGAGATGTTATTATGCAAGAAGGAAAGCTGTATCTGGTTTTCGACTATTTGTCAATGGATTTAAAAAAGTATATCGACAGTTATGGGCAGGGAAAACAATTGGAGATGTCCACTATCAAATCCCTCACGTATCAGTTGCTTCGTGGAATGTTATTTTGTCATCAACGACGAGTTTTGCATCGAGACTTGAAACCTCAAAATTTACTCATTGACGGCCACGGAAATTTGAAGATTGCAGATTTTGGCTTGGCCCGTGCTTTTGGTGTCCCGGTGCGAGCTTATACGCATGAAGTAGTAACACTATGGTATCGAGCTCCTGAAGTATTGTTGGGATGTCCTAGATATTCCTGTCCTGTAGACTTATGGTCAGTTGGTTGCATTATGGCAGAGTTGATCACTAAGAAGCCATTGTTTCAAGGAGACTCCGAGATTGATCAATTGTTTCGCATTTTCCGGTAAGATTTTACATTTTGCATCCCTAAATAATGCCAATGTCAAAATATAACTTTCAATTAACCGTATTTTAAAACAGTGTCATGCGAACTCCAACCGAGGAAATTTGGGAAGGTGTATCTGAACTGCCCGATTACAAGGCTACATTTCCAAAATGGAACGAAATGAACTTGGCCGTCCAACTCCCTCGATTAGCCGGAGACGTCGATGGAATGGATATTATTGCCCGAATGCTCATTTACGCTCCACAATCTCGGATCTCTGCGAAAGCCGCAATAATCCATCCATTCTTTGACGACTTTGACCGAAGTTGCCTTCCAGCTTTTGATGATTCCATTGCTTAAAACAAAACATAGTTATTGCTTGAAACATTACATACGCTTGTCAACTACACTTACATATGATTAGATGCTATAATATATTCCAGAACAACTAGTTAGTAAACATACACTCCTGTTCACTAATTAATTTTGCTACAACAAAACGAACAAATAGGGAAAGTGTACACTTAAAACACAGTTGTGTTCAGTTGAATTCGTACAAGAAGACTCCTTCATTGCTAGCATAATAATGTGTAATAATTTTTGATAACAGTTGATAAATTGTAATAAACATTTTTGTAATTTGTCGTAATTTCCTTGTTTTCGATAATTATTTTGATGTTTCCATTTTCATGGACTGAACGCGGAATTCAGAAAACAAAGGAATTTTTGTTTGGGTAAAGTGGGACGATTGAGCACCCGCAAACTTTGACAGTCGGCGTCAAAAAATAACAAAGTTTTTAAATTTTGAATTTAAACTGTTTTCAGACTAAAATTAATTTTATTTCGGTTTTTTGAGAAGTTTTTAAATCCTTAACTTTGACATGAGTGGTGGTTTATATGGCGGAGGTATGTTGTTATTTTTAGCTGTTGAACTATTTCGTTTGTGTGCTTTCAATTTAAAAATTGAATTTGACTGACGTTATCTTTTTGCAACTAATTTGCAGATGAGGTGGGGGCCTTGGTGTTTGATGTGGGTCACTACTCATTCCGAGCAGGATATGCGGGGGAGGATACACCCAAAACGGAAATCCCTTCAATGGTCGGAGTGTCAGGTGCTATTTATTTCAATATTAACAATTAGGTACAGCAATAGGATAGTTCATTAATCCTAAAAATGACTCATTAGATGATCCAACGGCAGTGAATATTGATAACTCCAACGGAAATGGGATGGTGGGGGATGTCAAACCGAATATTATGCGGAAAAAGTACACCATTGACACCGTCAATGTCAATGCGCCGAGAGCAGGTAATCATGATAATAACGGAGGCATTGGTTGGATGGGCAAATAAGTTCTAAGATGAGTTTATAAATATTTAGGGATGGAAATGCAAACCTATCTAAAGGATGGAGCAGTGGAGGACTGGGACATGTTTGAAGACGTTGTGGAATACGTTTATAGTAAATCCTTGAACGCGGTTCCAGAGTATCATCCACTCTTAATGTCAGAACCTCCGTGGAATCCAAGGAATAAAAGGGAAAAGTTGGCTGAAATGTTTTTTGAAAAGTATGAACCTTTACAAATGAATCAGAAGCGAATACGAATGATCGAAGAAAGAGTTAGTGGTAGAATAGAGCATTAATTGTAAGCTAATCTCATTGATTTTTTGTAGGTATCAAGTACCAGCTTTTTTCCTGGCCAAAACCGCTGTTTTAGCTGCATTTGCTAATGGAAGAAGCACAGGAATTGTTGTGGATAGTGGAGCCACTCATACGTCTGCTATTCCGGTTCATGATGGATATGTATTATCACAAGGTACGTATTGTAAAGCATGACCCTCATTTCTGTGATATTTCAATATTTCATGATAATTTCATTTGTACAGGTATTGTGAAAAGTCCATTGGGAGGCGACTTCATTTCACTTCAGTGCACACAACATTTTGATGAGCATGGAATAGAAGTCATCCCACCTTACATGATTGCCGGAAAAGAACAAGTTTGGGAAAATGAAAAGGCGAAATACACGAAGAGGTCAAATATTCCGGATGTCACAAAATCCTGGCACAAATATATGGTTAAAGTATGGAATGCAATAATTTTGATCGCGTTTTTATAAAACTCTCGAGATTACGTTTTTTACACTGATTTAATTATCATTTTAGCAAGTTGTGCAAGATTTTCAACAAACTATTATTCAAGTTGCTGACAGCTCTTATGACGAAGAAACTGCTCAAACAATGCCACAACAGGCATATGAGTTTCCCAATGGGTATCATCAGGTATGTGTAGTTTTGTTTTATTTAGCTACAAATGATGAGTTATTTTTAATTTTTTTAATTGAATGAACATAGGAATTTGGTGTTGAGAGGTTTCGCATTTGTGAGCCCTTGTTTGATCCCAGCGGATTAAGGGGAGTTGGAACTACAATGCTTGGAGCAGGGCATTTGGTATCCACTTGTGTTGGAATGTGTGATGTGGATCTGAGACCGGTAATATTATAAATTAGCAAAGACATTTTAGTTTTTTGTTTCAAATTAAAATGGACGCAATTTGTTTCTGTGTGTACTTTTCAGTCTTTATATGGAAACGTGATTGTCACTGGAGGAAACTCTTTGCTTCAAGGATTTACTGAGCGGCTGAATAGGGATCTGTCTGCCAAAACCCCTCCTGTAAGTTAATCATGATGTGTAGTCCTGTGTTCTTGGGTTTTGGGAATATTAAGTACATTTATTTACACCTCTTTCAATTTGTAGAGCATGAGACTAAAATTGGTCACTGCTACTGGGACCGGAGAAAGACGATTTGGGGCTTGGATCGGGGGCTCTATCTTAGCTTCCTTAGGGTCATTTCAACAGCTCTGGATTTCAAAGCAAGAATATGAAGAATCTGGAAAGTCACAAATTGAAAGGAAATGTCCTTAATTTGTGTGAAACAGTGTTTTGATTATTTTTCATTTTGAACGTCTTTTCTGTGAAGTTTAGTATTTACAATAACATTTCATAAACAATTTAAGCGATTTTCTGTACTTCCTAGACGGATAAGTGGACACTTGTGTTTTTAGGTAATTATAAATTGACTTGGACAAATAAGCTTTCAATTTTATATTCATTGACATACGAATTTATGGTCTCGAGTTATAATCTTGAATACGTTTACTATTTCCGTGTATGTATTCTTCATTTCACGGCTTGTTTAATAATTATGCCCAGTCTCTTGTTAACAATTCAAGTAGGGTAGGTCCCGTATTGAATAAATCTTAATTTCCATAATATTTCTAAATAAGATTTAACAACTTGTAAAATTTTATCAAATTAATAAGTAATCGTAATTTGAGGATTTAAATACTGATGAATATGTCCAATTGAGTAGCTGATAAGCCTGCAGGAAAAAGTATCTCATTTACATTCTGCTTCCAAGTATCTGAAAAAAAGGTTGTGATTTCGTCCTGCTCAAGGGGTGGATGGAATGAAATAATTGGGAAATAATTGGATAGTGCTCATTTCGAGTAAATCCTCACGTCTTGTTTCAAATCCATAGAATTAAATGTCTCTACCTTCTATATCATTGTTCAAATCCAACCAATACCGAGTGCCCGATTTTCCTGTTGATCATGGAACAATTCCTAAAATGGTCATTTTCCGATCTCTTTTATTTAGCTAATCCAAATAGTCCTGATGTGGGTCAGATTTTTAAGGAAAATGCTGGATTGCATTTTTTTAAACCTGAAAAGCCATATCTTATTATGTTTGAGTATATTCTCAATTATTTTTAAGTGATTGACACAAACGCTCGTCCCACTTAGTGTGAGCGACCGTTTACCGTTTACCGTTTTAAGAGGTCACGCCAGTAATAACCTCACGCAACGTTTGTCTATCGGGAGTATTGAGGACATCAACCTAAACTCAACGGTTCAGTCTCAACCAGACAAGAAACAACAATCCCCAGCGAATCTAACAAGTCCAATCCAGTCGTGGTTGCTCTACTTTTGCATCATTCCTTCTCCTTCACCAAGAGGACCAAATACGTGAGGCTCATCCTAAGAAAATTATTTATTGATAGCACATCCATCCACAATTATATCCAGAATCTGTGGATTTCAGAATAATCCATCCAGAACCAATACCGGTAGAGATCGGACCAGGTTTAAGTGAGTACTATCTATATTCAGACAACGAAGTAGATACTTATAAATTATATTTTTCAACCAAAAATATTTTGATAGGACTGTGTTCCCTTTGGAAGCGGCTTCCATGAAATCGTTTCCAAGCGTAAAGTTATGGACTACTTCATACTGAATGTCGACCCTGATTCAGGAATAAAAATCAAAATCAGCCGACAGGGCTTAGCTGAATCGGTAAGTTCGGTGGTAGTAAATTTCAATATCAGTTTCAGTTTCACCTACATCATAATTTTGTTGTCTTGTAGAAAAAACAAAAACTGAGCATAGAGGACCTTCCACCAACACCTGTTCCTTCTTGTTTGATGGGGGCCGGAAGTAGTACCACTAGCGGAAGTGACATTGAGGAGCAATCTAGCTCCTACACCGGCTCCCTATGTTCTCAATCTCCACCTCCACCAATGAATACTCTTCCTGTGTTATCTACAGTTGTGGCTCCAACGCCAATAATATCAGTTGATATTTCAAATCACTTGGATAATTCTTCAGCAGCAATGGAAGATGAAGAGTGTTGTCCTCGTCAACTCTTCATGCTGACGACGATTTCGTCTCCCACAGATGATAATCAATTATTAAACGGAAACGAGATCCCTCAACTGCAGACTGCATATTATGAAGTTCTAAATCCGGAGTCACGCAAACGGAAAAAATGTGGCCAACATGATATCACTAGCCCTTTACTGCCAGCTCTTACTTCCAGTACTGCGGAACAATCGGAAGCAAGCTCTGAACCGGGCGAGCAATTACTTTTGCAAGAGGAGGATTCCCCTAATAACCAAGATTCTTCAGAAGAAGATGAAAGGGAAATGCCCAAACTTTGTTCACCATCCAAATTGCGACGAATTTCTGAGATGTCTTGCTCCCCAGAAATGCCCGTGCTAACTCCAATCTGGAATCTAAGTAGTAGTGCGTTGTATTTTGGAGATTCAGGTTCAACTTCTGATTCAAATGATCACAGAACGAACAAACCTGCATTGACAAATCATGGCTCCACTTCACTCATACCACCGCCGCGGAGTTTGACAACTCTTATCTGTCCTCCTCCTGGGCAGATAAGCTTGAGAGGATACTATTATGGACGGTGGAACTGGGGCGAGGGAGATGATCGAGTAATTGCCATGAGTAGTACAAAGAGACAAAAGAAAAAATTGAATTTCTTAACTGAATTTCATAAAAATTCTGAATGGAAGGGAGAAATGAAAACCCCAGTTTTGGTAAAAAATTATTTCACAATATTCAATCTATTTCAAAATATCTTGATCTTAACTGAAGATTTCGTAATCTCATTTTTTGCATTGTTTGTAGTGCCCTTGTTGTCCTGCTGAAATAGTTAAGAATACGGACATTGTTGCTCATATTATGGAGCATATAAAAATTGCTGATTCAGGGAAATGGGAATTGATGAAATTTCAAAGGATTCCTAAGCTTTCAAGCCTGCACAGCCAATGTCGATTATGTTTTGTTAAGTGTCCATCAACTCTGGATGCTCACATGAGACAAGTATGATAATGCATAATATTACCATTTATGGATTTTTATGCATATAGATACATATATTTTGTTTGTTTTACTAGACTCATCAGCATATCAATGATATTTGTTGTCGGATTTGTGAGACTCGATTTGATACCGTGGATTCCATGAGTCTACATCATTCAAAGTTCCACCATGTTGCTGAGATGCCTTTTTGCTGCCCTATCTGTGATTGTCGGTCGTCTTCTCGGTGGGATATTGTTCAGCATTTTCAATTAGTAAGCTTCATCTAAATCTTCTGAATAATCATTATTGAATAACTAAAATTACGAATCAACATAATGCTCTTTTGAACAGCGACATGGAAAGGAAAAAAATGCCTTGTGCCCTTACTGTTTGAAATCATTTGACGTGAGCATCTCGCACGGGATGACGTTTCTGCAATGCCATTTACTGGTAATTAATAACGTTGTTTGGTCTATATTTTATTTTATTTATGAAGCCTGCAATTTCAACCCTAATTTTACAGACACATCGGGCAGAGCCAGAAATAAATTGTCCAAGGTGCTGCTTAAAGTTTGTCGACACAGAAGACTTTGATGTTCATTTGTTCTATTGTCATCAATTACCACGGGATATGCACGGTAGTTTTTATTACCTATTTACTTAACGATTCTTGTGCTAGAAATAACTTGTGATATTGTCTGTAGGTGATACGTTCCATAACCGGGAGATTGGATTTCAGTGTTTTAAAGAAGGGAGTAAGCAGCGTCCAGTGTTCATACCTCATCCAAAACGGATGGTATGTGCAAAATCTCCGAGTTTCATGAAAATGTTTTATTGCAGTACTTTTGGAAATTCTATTTCTGTGAAGATATTCGAACTAACTATTTGTAATTATCTGAGTTTAATTTTGTATTATTTATTAACTAGGATTGTGAGGGTCGTTTCAGCTGCGCTACATGATCAGATTGAGATTAGATGACTACGCTTCAGGTGTGGAGACTGAACAGCAATGCCTGTTGTTGTTCCTAAATCTTCTGTATTTCGAGTTTTTCTTTTACATTTTTTTAATACAGAGAACTATTAATAATGGTACAATGCAGAATGTATTATTTTTCTATCAACAAGGTGTATTTAGAGGTTTGCAAGTTTTCATGACCGAGATCAAACCACACTTATTTGTAGTATAATGTAAAGAAACAGTAAATTTATGTATGATATGATGTAAAGAATGTCAATAAAATTATGAAACGCAGCTCCAATTCATAGCATCGGAAAACCTTCAATTTTTACGAATATTCCAAACAAACCGCCTTGCCTTCCATAAATGTCACTTTTTTGACAGGAAGAAAGCGAAGGGCCTGCCTTTCATTCCATCATTAAAGTTTCTGAATAATTTCCGTGGCCACTCGCATAGCAGACATTTGGGTTAGATTTGTGCGTTCTTGGAGCACGGCGAATAACTACCACTTCCATCGTGGGTCAAACATTTCCACGCGTCATTGCTACACTATTAGTGTCATACTTATCCACATTTTGCATTCATCTAATCCCAAGCAAACCCGTAACAATTTAATTTGGACCGAATTCTAAATCTCCTACAAAATGCCTTCAACCGTGTCCACCGCTAGACCGACACAAGTCCGGCATTATCAGCAGGAATGCAGTCGTCCAATAACTAGAGGGATTACTACAGTCGTCCCTGATTTATGCCCACCCTTGGAGCCACCCCCATATGGACAATATTACATTTACTCAAATGGCCCTAAAACAGCCAGGCCACACTACAAGGGAACTGGAAAGTAAGCATATCTCGTCTCATTTATGTGAATACTATTTGTGTGGGTGTGTTTTTCATCAATTCCAATAAATGATTGATAATATAATTTAGGCGCAGAGGTGGACATGATTACCACAGTATGATGTGGGGTGAGTCTCGCTTAATAAGTGTGATTGTGCAGTATCTATCTAAAAACAATACGTAATTCTTAACAGATCCACACATTTATCGAGGACCAACTTATAAAAGCTACCGAACGGTATTCCCTGTTTTTTAAATACCAAAAGCCGATTCATGATTAGAGAGACAGAGTTTCATTAAATTGAAATATTTGTGTGTGGATGGTTTGCAGTTAGAGAAAGAACGGTGCGAGCGAAAAGCGGCAGACGATGCCGCTGAAGCGAACAAAATGCGGAAGAAATATCTTCAGGACAAAATCCTTGCGTGTCCGCTGCCTCCTGTTCAAACGAATAAATCAGGTTTTGCAGATGTGGCAATTCAAACGGATCCATTTTTGGAAGAGATCACGGATGAAGTGATTGAAAAAGATGATTGCACCCAAACTGACAAGGCGTTCGAGATTCCGGTTCTCAGACTCTTCCGCCCCACAAAGCTGGGTATTGATGTTGAAACTCAAGCAAGTTTTTATAGTTGTGCAAGTTATTTTACACCCGGCGAATCTCATTAATTGCATATTGTATTATAGGTCCTACCATGGGAAATGTTTTCATTTGACGAAGGAGTGAGACCTATTGGTAAGTGGCAAGTTGGATAAAAATCGGAGAGATTATCTGTTTATCTCTTTTTTTTAGTGACGACCGTGGTTGGCAAGATCATTGAGCAATCCTTGATTGAGATCATGGAAGAAGATGAGCTGGAAACCCTTCTAGTTCAACAACGTGCTTTTGAAGAAAGACGTCGCATTGAACTTCTGCGCCTCCGTCGAATGCAACTTCGGGAGCAGAAGGTAACGGAGGAGAGGGAACGTCTTATTGCTCAACGGCAGATTGAAGTCGAAGACGAAAAAGAAACAGAAGGCATTGTGATGGCCAGCTTCTATGCTGAGAATTACCTGGGTGGAGTTGCCTACAATTCTATGGACGAGCTAAGACGCTTCGGTTTCATGACTGGAAACGACAGTGGGTTTTTTATTCACATATTTGATAGAATTGCACAAGTTTTTACAGTAATTGATACCGAATGTTGACACTATTTCCCACAGACCTGAACAAACGCTTTTTGCCCTGGCTCCATAGTCATTCTATTCGTGAAGTTGGGATTCGCGAGAAGTCCGCTCTATTTTTGGATGGTATGAAAAACCCTAAAATTTTAAAATGCAATTTGTTGATTGAACTAATTGTAATTTCAGAAATCATTCAAGCCGTGGTTGATACGCGAGAGGCGGAAGTTGCGGAGGGCATTTGGCGTGAGATTAATAATGCCGAGGGTGAAGAAGACAACGCTAAAAGAATGTCATTGAATGACAGTGACAATTTTGAGGATTATTATTATTATGAGGGCGGCGACGAATAATCCGTCGGGATGTTAAACAATGATATCTGAAGGCTATTATTACCACTTCTTATATAATGACACTGCTATGAGCCTAAAATTTTCAAAGGCAAATTGAACTTCTGTAGTTTGTGTATGCAAATTATTTTTATACGACACGAAATGACGACCCAGAATATAATAAATATCTGCCACATACGTATAAATTTACGAATGTCTAATGCCTGTTTAGCATTTTCCAAACTGACGCAAATCTGAAAATCAGTCGAAAGATATGTGTCACTTCAGAGCTTCCCCCAGAGGGCACGTCGAATTTGTGCTTCAAACGGTACTGGCACTGGCGTTGCCTAGAAGTCGTGCTTATGAAAATTTTAAAAAATGCCAACGCTGCAAAAATGGTAAAAAAGCCCAGCACGAATCATGCATGTGTATCAATAGCTCTTCGGTTTGAGTTAGCTAAGAAATCCGAAATTAATATTATAGCAAACAAGGCAAAAATGCCCCCTTAAGCCGTAATTACGAGGATCCAAAGCGTCAACCTTTGCAAGATGGTCATACAAAAGAAGAATACATCCGAAGCTGAGTGCAGCTATTTATGGTTTTGCAACGTACACTCGGTGATATCGTATTATTTATTTGCAATGTGTTCATAATAACATAAGATTTTGTGTAGGTTTTGAATTCAAAGTTTACTCGAAATTACATTTCGTCTTGATTTAAAGTAACTATTTTGTAACAATTAATCGCTCCCAGAGTCTGAAGTGCTTCCAATCCAAAACTCATCCGGATCACTATCCACCAAACCCCAGTTGTTGTTATTCAAACCCGTCTCGTTTTCAAACTGTTGTCGAAACATTTCGAAAACATCAGTATCTCCGTAAGTATTATTTCCCATTAGCCATGGGATGTGCTCGTCATTATCATCAGAAGTTTCATCCGAGTTGCTTGTGTCGTAGAGAGAACAAATTGCATTTCTAGACCGGACACAGGAATCTTGCGCAAATCTGAATTGCATTTCTGAGCCCGAGGCGTCACCAATCTCATTTTGCATTATGACGTCAGTCCACTCTTTGTTCCACGAGAGAAAATTAAACTGTTCAACATTTTCTTTCCACATGTCATCAAATTTCTGTAAATGATAAGTTCATTTGTATAAAAGATTGTTCCAGAAATCTGACAATATAAAAGCAAAAGACAAGCTTATACAAAAATACCCCAATCTGTTCAAGAATGATCAAACTTTTTTGTCTCAATTTCCCTGTTGAGCCTTCAGCGAATTCCAATAATCCATTCGGAATACGAGATTTTGTAGCCAAATACTTTGAAACTGATTCATATTTTGTGCACGTTTCAAAGTAGTAGAAAACATGATCAATGACTGATTCTTTATTTTTTCCTCCAAGTAGTAAGATTTTTAATAATGTATCCATAAATCCTTCGGAAATGACAAGTTTTGCACCTTCTTCAACGCTACAAATATTTGTCAGGAGCAGAATTACGTCCACAGAGGCCCGCGTCAGGTCGAAGGTAACTATTCGTAATGAAATAGTGTCATTGATGAGTCACTATACTTTTAATATTAATATTATTACCCACCAACTGACATTCCACCATTGTACAATTCATCCACATAATATCCCAAGGTTTGTTTCAGCCAGGGAAATAACTTTCCTTTTAGAACCACCGATTGTATGGACACTTGAGTGAGATCGAGACATGATAAAATTCCGATACATTCCATAACAAATTCCTGAATCCCAGAGAATGTCATTGTTGTCGCAATTTCACCCGCAAACTCGTATAAAATAAATGCAACATCATGTTCTGCTAAACTTCGGATAATTTTCATAAGAAACGAATCCTGGGCGTTTAATGCCATTGTTATGAGGGAGCCCAACTTGTTGGTTTCCCAAATCAATTTAGCTCCCCGTTTACTCCGTGAGAGATTCAGAATCAAGCTGCCCACCACAGTTGCAACACTATCCGGAGTAGAAGGGTCACTGTCGGTTGTTAAATAGGTCATGAGCTAAAGACAAAAATGATGGAGAATATTATGTGTATATCTGTATTCGCAATAGTATCATTAAATTGCCATTGACTTAAGTGGCACGACCTACCGAGTCAATGAGAGGAGCCTTCGTGAATTTAATTCTAAACTTGGGATCCATTGAAAAAACATATAGCGTCTTTACCGTAATTTCACGAAATAGTGGCTTATCTGAAAGCAGTTTCAACGTTTTGCTTTTCATTCTATCAGGCATTGATAATATTTCCAAACAAAAGTATTATAGAAACGGATAATTATATACCAAAGCAATTGGCAATGATAGAAATGAGTCCACAGTCCATCATCATTTGTCGGAGTTGACAAGAAAATGAGAGATTGTAAAACAAATAGAGGCAATTTCCAACAATTTTCTTTGGAATGGGGGACCCCTCTTTGAGTAAAGCAGCCAAATTGTCCACAACTTCACCTTCAGTAATTTCATCAATGCATTGTTTGAAACTGGACAAATTATTCAGAAAGGCGGTGGTCACTTCCAGCAGATCATTGTCTTTTCGTTCCAAGGCGGCATTCAGGGAAGTAATTACTTTGTGCTGGACCAAACATTCTCGAACCCTCTTATCTTCAGAAAGACAGTAAAGAATCTGAAATGCGACTGGGGGAGGAAATGCATTGGATGAAAACATTTAAAATTTTAAATGGACATTGCGGATAGTAATTTACTATGTAAAACGCTGTTTTGAAACGTGGTCAGCTCCGTGAGCCGCACCCACATTGCATTACATTCATCAAGGGATTGAGTAGTAACGTTTTTAGAGGCTATAGCGTCATGTTCAATCAATTGAGATTTCCATTTTTCACAACGCTCCAACTCAAAGTTAATGATTTCCAGGATTAGCATAGGAATTTTATGAGTATTGATTAACAACCCGTGGAAGTTCTTGATTTTGGCCATATTCCAGCAGATTGATAAAATATTTTTGGTGAGAATGGACGACTTTTTTGAATCCTCTCGAAGTGTACGGAATAACGCATTAAGAGCTGAATCTGGAAAAGTGTACTGCAGAATCAGTAAATGAGCCAAAGAGAAAATATTTCTAATTAAATCATTTCAATACCATGTCGTGAAATATCCTTGAGGTAACTGTTGCATTCGCTTAATTTACTCAGGCATCTTGATGCTTCAATTTTCTGAGAGATGTCTTCATAAAGTTGGTCAATATAATGATCCAACTTTCCAAAATCCGGCTCCGAACAGCTCTCTTCGAGTTCATTGTTTGGATTATTTCCAAAGTCGTCAAAAAATTCTGGAAATCTTGGAAGAAATGTGCTATCCGGCGACTCTTTTGAAATTACCAGGCCATTTTGATCATATTCCCGTGATTTTAGCTCGTCAATGGCTTCCACGAGACTGTGAAGCATGGAATGATCAATGAATGGACACATTGTTAAAATCTCTTTTGCGATTTTCTCCGAATTCGTAGAATTTGATAGTCCCAGTAAGCAAATTGGTTTTTTAAAGTCCTGTGGCAAATAGTAACTCATGATATTTTACAAGCTCAGAGTGATGTCAAATGTGAATCAATAACCTCAGTAATTTGTCGCTCAACCTTCCCAGAGACAGGTATGATAGTGACAGTGACATTTCCCAAGATTATCAATATCTTTCTTCGAGAATGTGGCTCAAATCGGAAAACATTAATGCATCGACTGACCAGTTCCTTTTCTACCGAGTCGCTATCACGGAGATGCAAAGAGGTAGAATTCAAATTATTAAGACATTTTTGCGACATATCATGAAAATACACTTATTCTGCGTGAAAATATTTGCGTAAGTAATTTATGAACTATTGAACGCACCAAAAGTTGGACATCCTAATCCCCAACTCTGCTGAAGTGGTCATAGCCATCTCCTACGATTTGTTCCTTCTATGCAATTGGTCCTGCTTGGTGTTCAACGAAGTTGCTCGTAGAATGAAGGTAAAACAAGTTTGAAGTTTGAACTTTCACCCAACTAAATGAAATTAACACTCAAAAATTAATAACATGCGGTTATGGGAAACAAGTGAGAAATGTAATTGCCAATAGTCTATTAGTAGGAGGATAACAGCTTTCAAAATTTTGAACGGTTCAACTCATTCTACACCTAAATCGGTAATGCGAACGAATTTCGGCAATAATTTTATTATTTAGCAAATGAACGAGCATGGAATGAAATTGAATGTGGATGGATAAAGAAAAATACAATGCATTCGTTTTTTTCGTATATCTATGAAATTCGTCAAACGCTTCTTCATAAGAACTAAAATATCCCAAAATTCCCGAATAAAATTGTTCGCATGAAAGCACTAGCAGACAATTGCATAGACTAGAGTTGACAGCATTTGTGTTGCGAATCTTTGTTTCATTTTCATTGTTTTCAATTTCATTGTTTCCGGACATTTATACATACTTTTAAATTGCAATGCCTGGGAGTCATTATAGCATCTTGATCACTACAAATACACGAGAATCAATGCCGCACATGTTGAATACTACCTCATCTGTGGAATGCATCTCAAGTGATTACAGTCACAACAATGGCATAGCTGTCCAACCATTGTTGATGGGTTAGAGAATGCCCGGCTGGTGGTGGTGGGTGGGATAAAGTAAAACTGGGAGTTCACTCAGCTAACCGCCTACAGGCAATTGTTTATTGCAGCACACATTCCTTCCTCTTGTTTGGGATCACATTCGTCTGTTTTGGGATATTCGGGGAATTTAATTAGTTTAGGAACAACCAAAGTTTTTAAAGAGGTATTTTATTAACACTTGAACAAATCCCAAAATTTCTTCTGCCCGCCCGTAAATGTAACCACTTCAGTTTGTTGAATTGTGTTTACTTTTACGTAATGACTTGTTTTTAACATTGTAAAATATGCAAGCCGTATTTCCGAGTATTTAAGTATTAGTACTACCTTTTAATTGACGATTTTAGCTATAGTTAAAGTTTCAGTTCAGGGCTCATTTTAGTTACAATTCTGTAAAACGAGACATTTTAAGTCATTGTCAGTGAGTGTCGGAAATTTACTTGTAAATGTTGATGTTGATTATTGAATTGTAATACCGACCGGCATTAAGAAATCAGTTTTTAAGTGCAAATAGGACGTAATTATTAGGTGAAAGCGAAATAAAATGGAGCCCCTCAAGCTCATGACAGAGCAGGACATTCAACAATACTTTCTCCAAAATGGAGGAAGTGTAAGGAACACGGATATTGTCAACTATTTTAGGATGTATCTCTCAAATCCTGCAACTAGAGGTGACAATAAGTTAACTTAATTCTTAATTGTCACATCCTAATAATACATCCATTTTTTTGTTTTTAGACGAAGCCAGAGTACTATTCAAAACATATGTCAATAAGTTGGCTTCGGTGAAAGTTGAAAACGTAAGGATTTGTATTTGTTTTTACATTTTAAAAATCATGTCTCGATAAGCTTAAAGAACAAATTAACATACATATCGAGTCTCTTTGTCTGGCATGTTTTGCATGTTTTTTTTGCAAATGCACCGATTGTTTGATTTATCACTTTTTTGTTTGTTTTTGTTTGCATTTTTGCCTGGCACTTGACTCTAAATCATCAATTGGCTGTCCTCCACATTCTACGTCTTACCCGGTTCGGAACTACCAGGGTGAAAAGTTCCTTGTTCTGAAGCGACAATATTTTACTCCAATTGATGGAAATGGAAATCCGAAGCAATCACAGCCAACTTATGGACTGCCTCCACTTTTGGGTCTTCCTCTACCCAATCAAAATCAAACTATGCACGGCAACAATTTACAACAACCACTTGGACCAGGCGTCAATATGAATAATGCCCCCCAAGGTTATCATCCTACTTCTCAATTGACAAACTCCAACTACTCCCGACGCCAAAACTCCCAGTCACAAATACAGCCATTGTACGGATCCCAATTCTCCCTGAGTTCTAATTACATGGACCCTTACAGCAGCAATAGTAATGGCAATCCAACTGCACCATATCCTCCTCCGGGTTCTACCCCAAACTTTTATCCGGCGTCGCATTTTTCGCAACAGCAGCAACATAAAATTTCTCCTCCACAACATCTACCACTACAAAATATCAACATGCAACAACCTATTTATGGAAGCTCTTCAGATTTTCCTCCAGAATATGGATTGCCAACAGTTCCGCTTTCCAATGCAAATGCTTTACTGACATCTCCTCCTCGGCGATATGTGAGCCCACAAAATTCTTATGGGAGTAATACTAGGGGTAGTCCATCTTCTAGAGCCCCACCACCCTATCGTCCTCCACCACCTGCGGCAAGGTTTGTTACTTCTCCCTCAGGAGGAATGCACAATTTTTCGTCGTCTTCTCCTGGAGGAATTTCCAGAAGAAGTTCTATGACGGCGGTTGGAGGGATCCCATATCATCGTACGCATAGTGTCCCAGGAACAACGGTAGGAATGGGAGGAGGACCAACTTCATATTATTCCACGGCTTCAACACAAAATATTAACTCTCTCATGGACCCCTTGGGACCTGGCATGTTTCAATCCCACCGTAGCGCTTCAGGTTTTGTTTTGAACATTTTTTACTATCCGTTCTTTAATTTTGTATTGGGTGGGTGTGTCTCACTATGTCGCTGCCAAGCTTTATTGTCCTCTGCATGATCCAAATACAGAAATGGATGCTGTAGTTGTACTATATTTTGTCGCGTTTAAACTTTAACAAGTGTCAGGTTATCTGCTTTGATAAGTACGGAATGCATGCAAATTACTTACGTCCTTCGCACATTTTGCTCACAAAAAACCAGTTCAGCTGGAACAAGGAACACACAGCATTGACTAATCGCTAAATAAAGATACTTTTTGCGAAAGGATACATGCGACTGCTTTAACTAGTAGTTAGGGAGGGAGTGCATTTAATGTGTAAAGATAATTTATACAGAGATTACCTCATCCTTTATGCCAACACATGAACAAATTCATTCCGATATCGTCTCAGGGATCATTTCATCTCATTTAGCTATTAATAATGTTGAAAATATTCATCGGTTCTAAGTAGATCCTATTGACTATTTTTTTAAATACTTAGCTCGGTTTCAAGGACGGCAATTAGTTAATTAAATCAAACGTTATCCGAAGTTGTGTCCAAACTCAAGATAATTAAAGGTACGTCTATATAGGGACAAGATTCGTGAAAGAATTTGAAAAATTGTTCGCAAGTGTGATTGTGGGGAATAAATTGTAAATTGGATGAGTGAGTATGACATGTAATATTGCATTTCATATTCATCCAAATTAGACAAAAGGAACAATTCCTTACATGCAAAAAGCCCCGAAATAAAATTTCACCCGGATTTGTTTGGCATCCTTACTAATATTACGCCAGGATCTCCCTGGCTCTGTCCGGGTTTTCAAAGCTCCTCCTCCATTTTTTCTAAAAATTGACAGGTTCGAATCCTGCTCATGTCAATTATTTTTCCAAATTCAAC
>JAAXNX010000248.1:0-36870 GCA_036491905.1 Folsomia manolachei
ATAATAATCTACCACTATGACCAATCTGGGAACCGCTAATCTCTGCAGCAGAGACTCTGCTGTTGTTGTTTTTGGGTATGGTAAATATTATACACAAAGGTAACATATTCACAGCTTGCTAACCTAAAATATGCTGGGAATATAAAATACTTATCACTTTTGCACTAGCAGGTTTATCTTGTTAGTAAAATGGGCAGATTTATACCATTATCATTCTGCCATGGCGTTGCTCATCCATGAAATCTGTTCTAATGAACTAATTTAAATATTATTGCAGCCTACTTTTCTTGGATTTATGTCCTTTTTTATGTAGTACTAACTCTGATCTGATTTCTATTTCATTTTTCTCTACATACCTACCTACACAAAAAAGTGATATTCCTTTCACTCACATATTCTTCTGCCTTTGCCTAATCAGAAACATTCGGTGTTCATGAAATGTAGGAATAAAATTTATCCGCTGTGGAGTCGAAGGTGGTTTCACCAAACTATGCAAATTGCCTCTCTAAGGTCCCATTTTCTCCCTTCCCATTTTCACTGTGTGAGGTGTCAATTACGGATATCGATGTGCAGATTTATAATGGAAAGGAAATGGTTAACTGACACCAGTCTCTGAATAAAGTTATCGGGGGAAGTAATATGTATCGACCTCACAATGAAATCACGAGATTCGTTCAGTATATTACCAACACCTAAAGTCCACTCCCGAATAAAAGTCCTCTTTATAGACTTGGACCATAAGGAATATGTAAATCACGCAATCCATCCGCCAAAGGTGTCAGAGAAGGAAATAAAAACTAAACTTACGATTCTTGTTCTTTCGTAAATTCCAGTGAAGATGATGCCTCCGTTCCTCCTTCACCATAGGCTCCACCGGCATAACGATCCTTGTGGGAGAACATTTCACCAAGAATTTGAGGCCTTTATTTTAAATAAGGGGACACGGAAAGGTTTTATTTTGCAAAAAAATTTAGGATTGAATTTTTCTATTATAATTCTGTCTAACACACTACAATTATTACTTTGCAGCGTTGAAAATAAATTGTTGCACGAATCGACTGTTCTCACGAAATGCACTCAGCTATCACAAAACTGTGAATGTGACTGCAAAATTGAAAGATTTGGTCCGTGTCCACCGCACAAGTGGCAGATTTAAGATATGAATTACGACAATAATTGCGTCTTTGGGGATTTATTCGCATGAGAACGATGCAAGACAAGTTGGTCTGAGATTAAAACTTGAGTCACTAATAGATTATTATGAGAGTTAGGCAGTAAGACAGTAATAGCATGAAGAATGGGGACTTACTTTTTGGCAAAAGCGTTCAACAATTACCCTACTACTGCATTTTAACTCCCTTTCTAAACTGAGCTGATTTTTCTATGATCTGATCTTCACAGAGCGACACAAGTTATTTAGTCCTTCCTGCTGGTTTAATTTGTGGTGAATCTAGCATAGTCATTTAGCAAGCGTTGTCATCTGTGTCTCACAAGTTTGTCAGCGAATACTAACATGCTATGTCAACGTATTTAGTTGTGATAAATGGCGTTGTATAGCTCTGAAATTAAAATTTAGTCGTATTGTTAGTCAAACAAAATCATACTCATAAATTCAAAGTGACAGATATTTATCAGCGTTACTGAAATTGGAATAATCAGAAAATCAAGCATTTTTATAAAAGTAAATAAACTTATTTTGGAAAGCAACTCTTGCAGATTTTGGCTCGAAAGAATAGGATCATATTCTTTGCCATTTTATTTACATTTGGTCTCATAATGAAGCGTCTTTAATTGCATTTAATGCATTTCTAATCTACTTGGAAATCGCAGGGCTTATTGCAGTCCCCATTGCAACAGCAGTTCGTCTAGTAATGAAGGTAATGGCACAAAATCAATTCCGACCTGAACACCGTAATAAAGCAATCTGTATTTATGTTAAATCGGGATTAAATAAATGCTTGCACCTCTAGTGCAAGATTAAACGCGCAATGAAAACAGAATTAACTAAAACAATAAAATAATTGACTACGCTCGACTGATTTAGCACAGCACCCAACTTTGATTTGATTACAGTAGGTAAAACAAATAAATGAAAAGAGGAAATTTTTGTGTTTTTGTAAGACGATTTGTAGATGTCCTTTTATTTACTTGCATTCACTTTCTATCTCTGTCAAGAAAACATGCATCACTTTGGAGCATATAACTTTCCATCCAAAACGATTTAGCGTCCTTGACAAAGAAGTTCTTTAAATTGGAAATTTGTTGCGAAAGGAAATTCTCGGAGGTGATTTAATGCCGAACAAAAAAAACAATCAATTTTAGTGAGTAATCAGCATTACATGCATAGTAATCAAAATGTGACAAAGGTGCACTTACTAGTAATCCAACAATCGGTAATTCTTAAAATTACATGGGTTTGTTTTTTTGTTCATTGTGTGTATTCGTATATCGGTAGTCTATTGTTTTAGTTCATGAGTTTCACCTGTCTTTAGATGGACCATGCAAAGTGCAACAATTGTTTCAAATAAATTTAATTGTTTTAATTTCGAAGGGAAGCAAACAGTTTATTTGTGTCTCCCATCAAATGAATGTAATCTTATTTAAAATTACGTCAATCTGCTAATAAACTTATTCAGAAACTATGCAGTTTTGGCAACTACAATAAACAGTCATGAAACATGTAAGTGTTCTAATTTACTATTAATCTAACTTACCTAAATATATTAAGTGGTAAATACTTTAAATCTCCAGAAATCTAAACCATACCGAATTTTTGCATCGTTTGAATTTATGAGCATCACAACAACTTTCAATACTAGTAATACCCACCCAATGATTGACTTAATTGTTATTGCAATTTGTAGAATTTGCATATAATTACATTTAGCTGAGGTCTTAAAATATCTCCTTATTATTCTTGTGTGTCCCTCTTCTTTGTCTTCAATGTGCGTTCTTCAATACAACAACCCCAATCCTTGTCCATCAAGTTTTTTAAAACTGTTGATTAATCTTGATTTAAATTCCTATGAGTATATTTTGTATTTAGAAACTCTATCTTTCTTAAATTGTTACATTTCTACATGTAGAAACCCTATATTGTTAATTAATTAATTACTTACATGTACTGGCGAAATTTTATTGTGTTTCATAGTCATGAACTTGAATTACTTGTTCATAGTCAACTAATAATCTATGCTTGCACCTAATTGTATAAATTTCGTACCGTTTTGGATGGGCAATGAATCTAGTTAATTTAATTTAACTTGATCATAATCTGGTGTGCAGTCTCTAGATGTGTCTCTAAGTTTTTTTGTATGCCTGAACACTTACTTGTTTGACAATACATTATCCTCGTCATAAATACTGAATGTATCGATAACATTTTTGTTGAAATTCAAAATAAACTGACTGCAAAGGTCACACACTGGATCAGACTTGTACACAAGTCTACGGACAAAATGGACTTCCAAGTATTAAACTTGAAACGGAAGGGTACTTGAAAGTCAACAACTAAATTTTGTTTGCCGTTGGGAAGCTAGAGAACATATTCATTTATCTGAAATGAGGGTGTTATTATCGTCATCCATTCATCTATTACTAAAAAGCAGTTAGTTGAAGGCAGGGTTGGAATATCTACGATTCAACAAATATGGAAAACATTGCTAGATGAACAATGCTACCGTGTATTAATTCTAATTGCTACCATTTCTTTTCCATTACCAAACTTGCATCACATTCATAAATTCATTCAACAAATATATAAATCTACACGTACTTCGTTGGTTAACGGACAAAAAGTAAGGGCAGAGTATTGCATAAGAAGTTGTTTATGAGGCATGATTTCTCGCAGCCTCTACGGAAGGAGGAAGACCTGGTCGCTGAAGATCTACATGATTGCGATCAGAGTCCCCATTCTCTGATTGTTGTTGTGGGTGTGGGTACACGATGCTATCTTCCTTAGCATCAGGTCGAGAGGGAAGGTATTTAAATGCTAAACAAACAAAGCCCACACTAACGACGATGACAAATGTAACGAGGCATCCCACAAGTAAAGTTGTATTAGATGTTGAGTCCTTTTGTTCAGGCCCTAGTCCTTTAACAATTCCAGGTTTTTCTTCATTAATTTTGGATCGATTTACATCATCTTTTGCCGAGCAGTTTTGGCCTCTCCATCCCTTGAAAAAAAATAATAAATAATTTTTGCTTTGTCTCAACTTTCCTGTTGTCTTAAAATGCATTGATTGCAATTTCAATGATTAATGATTATAAAATTTACCGGATCGCAGTGACAGTTGTAGGTCGTGGTACACTCTCCTTGGCCTGAGCATTCCAATAGTTCTCCACTAATTCGGTTGTTGCCCTTAGGACACGAATTTCCATTTACAAGTTCTCGAATTGCGGCGCATGTCTGGTTGACGCATATCTAATGCAAACAATTGGTCGTTTTTAGTAATTTATCATTGTTAATAACTATGTAAAATCAATTAATGAACGTACATATCCCGCCACGCACTTCAACGACGAATCCCTCAAAGACTCTGACTCAACTAAAAAATTCGTTCTTATCATCTGTGCCAATGTAATTCCTTAAATATAAAATATGCGTCGTTACCCGAAGTACTTCTCCAGGAATCCTGACAAGGTTGGTCAAACGATTTGCAGACGCCTTGAATGCAAATCCCACGACCAAAGTCCCCAGTGCAGTCGGCACCATTCCGCTTGTAAGACGTCGGAGAACACAAACCTCGTTCCCCGGTGCAATATTCTGAAATCCCACAGTCGTGGGTGGCTATCAGACAAATGCTTCCTTTGGATTTGAACTAGTAAATCACAAACATACCTTATGAACCATCACACTAAAACATTAGAAAAATACGAAAAATAAAGGCAACAAACAAGTTACCCTGCAATTTTCACAGCAAGGCTCCTTATTAGAACACTGCGCATGAAGTTTGAATTGACAGTTTGTTTGACAACATGGATCTTCACGACATTTTTGAGCGATAGGTCCGCAATCACATCTTAAACAATTTACTTGCAAGTGAATCTCTTGTTTTACCAAAATTGAAAAAAAATGTCGCTTACTCTTCTCCAGGGTCTAATCTTCCATTTCCACAATTTTTAAGGTTTATATGGACTGCAAATTACAAAATAAGTAAAGTATGTAGAAGGAATGAAATGTTGTGCTAAAGTGAAAGTTTTTATTCATGCATCATACCACTCGGATTGGCATCCTCTGCTTGATAATCTGAAAAACCACGAAGGTAATAGATTTGATTAGATCATAGGTGTGAAAAGGGAAGGTCGCGTGTTTCGTGACAATATCCCATAAAAAAAAATCAAAGCAAACCCACAATATTTTGAGTAACAAAGCGACATTTTCTTTAACCTAATGAAGCTCACAAACACCCAACTCTTACCGGAATCGGGTAATGTGCCTACAGCACAAGATGAAAGCCCCAGAATTCCAATGGCAAAAATATAACTCAATTGACACATTTTGGGCCGTGGAACCAGTTTCCTGAATTAGTCACAAACTGGGAAGAATTAGTCCTTAACAATTGAAATTAGGACGCTGTGACGAACAGATCAGACTGATCTTTCACCTCAATTCAGTTCAGAGGGTGAAAGAACAGAGTATCATGAGATGAGGCTGGTCTGTGTGTGTGTGTGAAGTTGTGAAGTAGGTAAAAATCGAAGGTCCCAATGCAAAGATATGCCCACCGAATGAGTTTCTTCAGTTGGTTGAGTTGAGCTTATTTTATAGAAAGAAACTTTCACTCGGTCGGTGGTGGGAGCAGGGCATAATGTTTTACCTTGTCTTTGATCGTCGTCTCCCGTCTGTGGGGCACTCCATTCAACCAACTCGTATCTCTTCGTCCCCCATCGTGCGCATCCCGGTCCACAATCTGACTCCTCCAGACTTATACAAGGAAGAAGTCTAAAGTGCATAGTAAATGGATGACGGAAGAAAGCCAAGCCAAGAACATGCCGACTGCCCGAAACTCGTCTTTTCTCGATGGAGACTTTCCCTGGACTTTCTCCAGCTTCCGATAATTTCTCCGAAAATATCTCACGATTGAATGATACTTTCTTCTTGTTATCATCGTGACTCGGGCTAAGACATATACTACTGCACCTTTGTTAGCTTTGTTGGAAGGGATGACATGAGTTAGTCGGATTGTTGCCCGAACGATGGTAATGACGGAAATATGATGAAAAGCAAATATTGAATTACTGTATTTGCATATGTTTAGCATAAGTAGATAATAAAATTTTCAAATCTTTTCATTCTAAATTGTCAACACTTTTATTCTACACAAGAAAATGTGCCATAAATTGTTTAATTGATATTTCTTTAAAGTTCAAAAATATAGACTATTATACATATTACGTTTCGGTATTCATACATAAGACTATTTTTCTATTACAGGGTAATAAAAACGCGTTTAGTTGTTTCACAATTTTTAAATGACGTATTTATATATATATAGATTACAATTAGTGAATACTTTTATATTATTGAACCATAAATAAAAACTGCAACAAAGATGATTGAATCATTATGGACTGTAACATAATTTGAAAATCACAATGCACATTAATTTACAATTAATTAGGAATAATTGAATGGCGAGCTGTAATTTCAATCACATTTATCTCTCTTACACAATTACGCCCATTAGTAAAAAACAATCGCGGATTAATTTTATATCAATTGAGATTGTTGGCGAATCCAACAACACAGTACGAGTGTCTAAACTAAGTGCATTCATGGGTCCATTTAATAGAATTTACTCGAAAACATTCGTGTACTACGGGTGTTTGGTGAGTGAGTCAAAAAGCGTACCAAATATTTGAGCGCCTCAAGAGGTTACGGTAAGAGAAAGCTGGGAGAAAGTCGTCATTTGGGTGTAAATGTGACTGAGCATGTAACAAAGATTGATCACAAGACGTGGCGCTAACCGAGGGCAACGCTAAGAGTATTCGTGTTGTATAAATTTAATTTTGAAACTTTTTGTGGTGGTCTAACTGAAATTTGGTTGAAAATTGCCTAGAAAGTTGGAGAACTGGAATAACTCTTTAAGTTGTACAATATCCACGATTGATAAGTTAGTCTAGAATGGATCTACTGTATGTTTTGCCTAAAAGGGTATTCCATATTCCCATGTTTGCGACTCAATGTTTGTATTCTGGAAAATGTTGATGGTTCAGATGTTGGAAAGAATCCGAACCTGTCAAAGAATTAGATAAATGTGAATACGGAGTTGAGTTGAGATTTGTAAAATAATCTGACTCTCTTCCTGACCTATAAACATTAGTAATCACCATAATTGTCCTGTTGTATTTGTAGAAATATCTAACTCGACGAGGGCTATGTAACTATTTATAAATTACTGTGTACTCTTATTTTTGTGTTCCCTCTCAAAACTATTTAATTCTGCCAGAAAACCGGTATCATCACATTTCAACATTTTATGTACATGATAGTAACAAAATCAAGATTAAGGTTTTGTTTATCTTGTTAAAAGTTAATTACATTGAACGGAGATACCAAATAATTTGGCAATATTGGTGAAAATTCGATACATTATTTTAATTTCCATATTACATTTAGCACATCAAGTACTTTTATAATGACTAGGCTGTACTCACTGCGTTTACAATACATACATTTGAACAAATAATTGATTACGATAATTTAACTTTAATTTTACTGCCCCTGCTTATTTCCTCCATTAATTTGTCTATCATTCCGATGATACATGTTTGGAGGATTCGTATAACGATTCATATGCAAATGAAGTGGACTCTGAGATCCGTAAGACTCGTCGGAAGGGTTGTATAAATGTTTTAAATTTCTCGGAGTTAAAGATCTGGACACTCTTTCTTGGGCTCGCTCCTCTTCATCTTCACTCGTTGAGGTGTGGAGCATATTTTGTTGATTACTGAAAAAGAAAAAAAGTTAAAAAAAATCATCGTTAGCTTCCTTTAATGACATACAGTTATTTTACAAACCACCCAACTATTCTATTATTATACATACTTGTATAGTGTAAATTACAAACTATTACTATTAATATTTGGTAGAATTATTTCTATAACATAATATTTATTTGTACAGTATTGGTGCTATACTACGGCTAAAGCTAAGCATCATTCATACTAATAAGAAAACTAGGATGGAGAAAACTAAGGTGAAAATCAAAACCTTGAAAATATAGAATAAGCAGCGTGTGATTACCAGAAAACGCACGGACAAAATGGTGATGCATACCCATCGATACTAAAAGCACAAAAAATTATATAGAAGGTAAGAAAAGTCCTCGGGGATTAAAGGGGAAGAGCAAATGATCATAAGCAGTGCGGTACTGATGTGACGAGTACAAATGTTTTTTTTTTCTCTTTTACTGCATTCCAGGATTCGGTAGTGCTCATTCAGTGCTTGTAAATAATTAAAGTGCTGAACTGGAAATTTTCACCGACTAGTGATGTGTACGACCAATTGTGGGTGGTTCTTAGGGATACACTCACACACATACCTTTCTAAGTCATCTGGACTGATTATAGCTGCGGCAGTAAAATGTCCATAGTCTGATGGAGGGGATCGCCTATTTGTCACGGGTCCCCTATACCGACCCAATACGAAACCTTCATCGTCACTAGAAATTTAGAAGAATAAATCGTTGATTGTGAATTTGTAACATAATTATTTAGTTTATCAACTTTTTGTTAGGTATATGATTGACGAATTCAGTACTTTGAATAAAACTGATGACATTGTTTAAAATCGAAGCGTTTTGCATGTCGTGGCGTACGAAATGCGTTATTTGAAAAGGTCACGATGCCATGTCATGTTCGTTTGTCAAGCGGTGTTAGTCTGTACCGGTCGCATTGTAAGATATGATTATGCTTTGTTATCTCATGGCTTATGTTTGTGGCATCTTTCTCCGCGTCCACGCCAAGGTGCATACAAAAAGGGACTGCAATTTGAAACTTCATCATTTGCTTTCTCACTCTGTTCCAAAAAACATAGCTTTGGTGACATTGTTAACAAGATTACTCCTAGAAATTCTGTGTGTTGTCTCAATTTTACGAAGAATAAACTGTTGACTGCTAAGTTGTGAAAACCGTGCCTCAAATCCATTATTGTCTCATAATTATTACTTCATTTAACATTTGCAAACATGAACAATAATTATTATTACGACCAAATTACCGAAGAACTACAGGATTTTCATAGGATTGCCAGGAATTACGACGCCCTTCCTCCACCTATTCCTCAACTCCAATCCGTGTGGCAATGGGATCAAACTGGGACTGGACTACCTCATTTTGAGAGAGATGACTCGAGTAAGACAACTTTCACTATGTTTTCTATGCAATGAAATTACGTTGCATGCATTTGTGATTTTTAACAACCAATTCTGTGGTTTATAGTGTATTCTCGATACGTCCCACCGTTTTTCACAGAAGACAGCATACCAAAAAATCTGGTTGATATTGTGCCTGAGTTTGTAAAAGGAATGAGGAGCAATGATGACACGTTTTTCATCCGAACTACTGGAGTAGTTTCAGACAATTGGAAGATAAACTTTCTGCGGAGACTTCAATTTTGCGACCTAAAGAAGCTAAACATCTCAGCCGAATATGGAAGACTGACATTTCGAAAAACAATGCATGATCTTCTACCATATTCTGAAGAATTTGAGGAAGTACCTTTGAGGATCTCGCAGGAAAACGGAGTACGAAAAAGTGCAAATGGTGAAGCTGATTTTATACGCTTCTGATAATTTCTTATCATATTCCTAAACCTAATTTTCATATATGTATTTACAGAACTCATCACAGAGATGAATGAAGATGCACAACATGGGTGGTATGGCCCAGGGACTCAATGGTGCAGGCATCCTTTGTGTCAAATTTCTGGTCCATGTGTGAGTAGGACTCCCATTCTCTTATGGGGACCACGGGAGTCTCAAGTCCTACATCTCCGCAAGAGATTCACATGCGGTGCCAACAACGTAGTCTATTGCTTGCATTGTGATCAATGTCTGACTGAAAATCGTTGGACCACTTATATTGGTCAATCGGAACGCCAGGTATGTTTACAGTGGTTCAAACTATATTAAGATAACTATGTACACTTCCAATGCTATTTTAATCAACAGGATGGAAACTTTCATACCAGATTGGGTAGTCATTCTACTGACCTTGTGAACCCTTGGAACAGAAGAAGATTCGATGGACAAGATGTGGAGCAATTGGTGCATGGAATGATGCACAACGGTGACCCTGATCCCCATAATCTACGCCAAGACCCCTACTCGCATTGGTGTACGTGTCACCACTCTCGCACTGACAGGAAAATCACAGTTATCGATGGGGGATTTCCCAGTTTGACATCCAGACTCAACCACGAGACATTTTATCAACGTCATATTGGAGGGTGGGATTATTATGAGCAATCTGGGACTGGGAGTCTTAACCCATTTTCTTAATTGTGCGTACCGTGCTATTTGTCAATTTATGTAATTTTTACATAGTTTATGGCTTAGAATGTAAGTCTGACATTGTCTGCGCTGATGGAATTGATGTTGAGTGTTGAATAGTTTTGTAATTTTAATTTGATATTTGTTGGCGTTAGTGAGATGGATTAATAAATATGAACTAATCCCGAATCTAACTTTACTCACTGGCTGGGTGAAAACGTGTTGAATAAAATAAATCGTCACTAGAAAAATTAAATTGCACTCTTTTAACCACCAACAATTGCTTCAAATATGCTCCCTACTATTCTGATTTACTACTTTTATTTTTATTTAATCAGGTTTCAAAACGGTTTAAAATTACACAGGCGAAGGAATGGAAAAACTTATTAATATCATAAATCGCATTCACTATTATTCGTTGGTCTACTACTCATCCTTGACAAATAATAATTGCATTGGTACTCCATAAGCAGGTTGCAAGCAGAACGATAGCTTGCCGTTAAAGACATTAGCTTTTGGTTATTATTGTGGCGTTGGAAAGGTTATTGTTAAACTGTCTAATGGTAATATTAATAAAAAATATTACTGCAAAACATTTTTACTGCAAAAGGAACTAGTAAAAACGGAGAAAGTAATTCAGATACGGTACAAGATTGGAGGCCACGGCTGCAATACCTTGGTGGTAATGGTGTTGGAGGGGCGGATGCGAAGCGATAAGCGTGTTGTCACATATTCATACGCCGTCGGGAACTATTTTCATCACCAAAGAAACACCACGAATCACACACATTAAGGTACAATCAGCCAAAAATCAGGGTCAATAACTTGAAGAGTATAGCACCAATCATACGTTGGATATATGTATATGTAGGTGAATTATATGTACAATTTGGAGCTTAATCTAAAAAGCTAGTGTACTAAAAATTACAATCAAACGTACCAATCAACAAAATTGAGTTATTGTGAAAATACAGGTGACAATGTGTATCAAATTAAAGACTTGGATTTTCAATTAAGCTTTTATTTACCCTCCCAAATCAGCAGAATGAAGACCACGGTAGTGGCGATCTGCTTCAGTCTCTGACATTCGTATGTCCTCTGAACCACACGGACTAAGATGGCGTGCACCAGAGTGGTGCTCTAATTGACGAAGGAGATCCTCTAAATTTCGAATTCTATAGTGGAAAGAAATAAAATGAACACATTTCGTCATAGTTGAATGGCTTCATTTCGCTTGAGCGATAAAGGACAATCTATATGACATGGCTGTAACATACCTAATGGGACCACCAGCGTCGTCATTACTCTCATCATCTGCGTGCTGCCCTTGCGGAATGCGATCTGAAGAATTTCTAAGTAGGGGAAATTCAGACCCGTTATATTCCGGAAATTCGGGGTAGTCTGAAGAAAGCCGGGTCCCACCTTGATTAAAAACTGTGGAAAATTTAGGATCTAAAGTCTTGAACCGTATCATTCATAAATTTCAATTTCAGAGGAAATGAAAGAAAATGTATGGTCACCTTGAGGGGGTGGGGTTTGATTGATTTGGTCTCCTAAACCTCGTTGGGCTGCAGCAACCCGTAGAGCAGCCAAAATATCTTCGTGATACCCGTTGAGAGATTTTAAAGTTCTCTCAACTTCACAGAGGCCTTCATTATTATCTGTAAAAAAAGCATCCAACTCGATTTAGAAAAGTTTTGCAAAATGCCCCCTGTCAAGATGAGGATTTCTACTAAGGCAGGTACCTAAAAATGCGGAGGTTTCATCTCCCGTTTCATCATCTTGGTGCTGCTGAACTCCGCCTAAGCTTCCCAAATTCTTCATTGACCCCGTCATCCCCATATTGTGTTGATCCCTGAATCAGTAAACGGCACAAAACAAACAATTAAAACCCAATCAGTACACTGTATGCTCTCCCGTTTCCGGCCAGAGAGAGAGAGGTTCATTAAATTCTGTGGATTCTCATTTTCTTTCTACTTTCACTCCAGTGTTGAAAGGATGGAGTATCGTAGTTCATTTGTAGAGCATCTGGTACTGACTGAATTGTGCATTAACAACAAAACCACAGTGTCAACATTTATCCACTCATCCGATATTTCCATTTACTTGAGTATAATGCGGGGCGAAGGATGAACAATACCATACAATGGCAGCACATCACATTTACCATACGCTTCAAAATGATTCACATCAACATACATACGAGAACATGGACTGGTGAAAGTAAATAGTGACATGTAGTAAGTATGCTACAAAAGCTAGGAAAAGTACGTAAATAAAGACAATCTAGATACAAGAACTACAATAAAACCAATAACATTTCCTCGAAATGACTATGCCCAAAGTTTCGCCACCATTATCTGTAATTCTTGTGAATTTCAGTGAAAGCAATGTTAATGCAAATATTCGGATAAAATCTCGGAAGAAAGTCCATTGGGTGCCCTACACAACAAACCATGGTATAAAAATGCCAAATTTTAAATTCAGTCCTGGTATCTAAAAACACATAATTTCATGGTACACGACCGAAATATCACATATACTACACTGAGTGCTACCTGATGGCCAACATTTCCAATAAATCCGTTCATCCAACCCATGGTCCATCCATTTGAGGCTGTGTACTTAATGTGCAAACAGAAACAGTTCAATAGACCAGGACCAACATAACCAAAACCAATGAGGATGAACAAGATCGGAAGTAGAGAGAAAAAGCTTTCTCTCTCTCTCCATCTAGGTAAGATCGATACTGCCACATGTCTGTCTTTAGAGACATTACTGGTGTGGTGTGGTTCAGTTTAGCAATTGGAGCCAGCAGAAGTTGTATATATGTATAAATGTATGTGCATTCGAAAACCCGCTACACTCGACGATACACCTGCAACAACATTCATCCATCCATCCATCCCCTACCCATTCCATCCACACCTTTTTGCTCTGCTCTAGCAAATAAAAGTTATCAAGTGCAGAAAGAGAAGGGAGCCCAGTCAAGGAAGTCGGCTCAGCTCACTTTCACCAAACAACCAACTTTCCCCATGGGGCGGTTGTAAAAATCTTCTCTGATCTACAAGACCACTGTTGAGATTAGAATTGAGAAGTGCAATCTCTTCCAATTTTATTTGTGCCTTTCATATGCTGCTAGTTCTACTTCTACAGCGTCCCTTATATTTTATGTAGGTTGAGTCATTGTGAAGACATTGAACACTTGTTCTTACTTCTTTACTTTAGTACTCTGCCGGACTGGTAGTTACAATCTATCTATCTATTACTCAAGGAGGAATCCTTTCCTTAATAAATCAAACATATTGCACGATATGTCAAACGATACGGCAATGTTTCCTGGATTGAGTGCAGTGTCCACCCCATTCAAGTAGTAAAGCTCTAAAGTGCTCCCTCCTCTCTGCTCGACAGCCCATCTTTTTTCTTAAAGCTCTCACGTTTATATCAAATTCGTCATTTCATTTTACAGGGAAGGGAAAGCCAACTTTCACATTTTCAAATACTGTCGTCTGAAATATTAATCGATTAATTTCCTACCGTGATTTCCCTTCTCTAGTATTCCCACATGAACGTTTGTGTGTCTGTGTATACACATATAACCCAAACCTAAATTCTAATCCCGAGGGTAATAAATGTTGGCACTTTAGTGAAAATGAGTCTTATTCATTTTGAACATGACGCAACGACTGTAAGAGTGCATAGTTAAGATTCAGATTGCCTGCCTGCCTACCGGTGCCTTACAAGAGCTAGAGGAGTTAAAAGGAAATGAAATATTGATTCCTGCCATTTTCAAGGGTTATTCATTCCAAATCTTGTTCAGATTGTCTAGAATCCTCTTGTCTGAGCCTTTTGTGAAGCTAAACCAAACCTAAATCCCTGCAAGATCTGGTTCTCCTGTACCTTCTTTCTTTCCTTTCTTAAATATTAGTTTGACTGGATTTTCATGAGATGAAAGCCTAGAAAGTCGCGGGGTGAGCAGAGAAGCGGCATAAGAAATATGATGGACGCAATTCAGTTGTTGAAAGAATATGGTAAAAGTTGTAGAACTTCGACTACTTTCTCTTTCTTGAATTCAGTCAACTGCCGTACATTTAAGAGAGAGGTAGAGTAAGTGGAAGATGCCAGTAAGGAAGACATAAATTTTAGAAGCTTACCTATAAGTAGGCAACTGGGTTAAACTTAATATTCTATTATCAATTTCTTCATGATTTAGTTGAGGCTGGGGTGGCTGATGTGTTGTTGGTTGTGGGGGTTGTGGTAGCTTGAAAGTTTTAGGATTGAAGGGGGGATACGGTGCCGTTTCAAATTTGGGTACGGTTGATCGACTATAAAAATATGTATGAAGCAGTTAATTGTATGTGATCTTTCAAAAGGTTATGCTCAAATCTTACCGATAACACAAGGCCATTCCAGCAAATAAAATAAATACGCCTGAAATTATTAGAAGTATTTTTAAGTTAACTTTGACTATGGTTTGTGTCATAATTGCGTTTAGTTTACAAACCTCCGACAACGCTGACCATTCCGAACACTAAGATAATAGTATTTGAGCCGTCTTCTGGAGTGTTCTTGGTCGTGACCTTAGTGTTAGCGGCAGTAGTTGTATTGGTTGAGTTTTCAACCGGAGGTGGAGGAGTAGCTGGTCTCTCCGTAGTCGGAAGTTCTTTGGCAGCAATTGAGCAATCTGGAATTAATGGTGGACACGATTATGACAAGTAACGTCATATTTATGAACGGAACTATACGAGCAATAGGCGCTTAGTACCTGGTCCTTCCCGACCTTCGTAGCAGTGGCAAATATTGACATTAGAACAGTCTCCATGGCCAGAGCATTCTAATCCGACATGGTTCGATGGACACCTCGAGTTGTCCATGTAGTTTGCGAGTTTGACACAAGTTTGGTTCATGCATATCTGAAGATAAGGAATTTGAAACATGCAATATGTGCCAGAGTGCTCCATTCAATTTATTTCAAATCATACCATTTCCTCTCCACAACGAGTACCATCTCTAACAAGTTCCAATTGAGTAGCTGCCGAGTCACCTTTTGGACTATTGAGATTTTTACACTCATGCTCGTGACCATCCAGTGTTAACACTATTCTGGAAACGGTTGTGGAAGATAATGTACTCTGTATAATGGGATTGGATGTTCCATTTTGACACTGGAGATAGAATTATAACACAATGTAACATAAAATTTTTCTATAATCTTCAAAAAAGCAATAAATTTCTTGTTCCATTTAATTACCTGTAAAGAACCGCACATCATGTTGGAGCGAGTACATTTTAAATATCCACCATAACTGTCTCTGCCACAGTTCCCGTTGTAATGTCCATTCTTTTTTAGGTGGAAAAATGATAGCCGAGATAAGTTTTGTATAAATTATTTAAGGATTATTACCGAGATGTAAAAGGATTTCAGATTTTAAATTGGCTTACCATGTTGAATTGTTGGTAACATGCGTCATCAGCTTTTCTCCCTGTGCGGATAAAATAAACCATGGCACACATAAAAATGACCATCAAGTTTGTTGACATTTACTCTCTCAGAGTCCATTTATTTTGTGTAATGCATTTTATGGATATAAGTAAGAGTACCGTTGACATCCCAAATGATTCTGCACTGGTTGTCTAAAGAAGGACAATGTCCGTTGAAGCAGTATCCTTCATTCTTTCCACAGGACGCTCCATTCTTCTTATACGTATTTAATGGGCACTCGCCACTCTGTCCCGTACAAGTTTCGGGTATGTCGCATTCACTTTGTGAACTTCTACAAACGGTGTCCGGCCCTTTGAACTGCAATCATTTGTTCAATTTGTAATTGTGTCCGGAAATGTAACATGAGCATGGGAAAGTAAGAGAGAAAGTTGGAACCATATGAAATTTACCCTGCAGTTTTCACAGCATGGACTTCCACTGGAGCATTGGGCACTGGTTTTGAGTCTGCAAACCAAAGGATCGCAACATGGGTCTTTTCCACATTCCTGTAGGGAACCACAGTCACATTCTTCTCCTGGTTCCTGAATCCCATTTCCGCAAGTTTTATGTATCGGCTATTGCAAAATAAAATAGATGACAGTTAAACTCTTGAAACACGGTTGGCTGGCCTGACTCATATGTAGCTCAAATGCACTAGTGTTTCTCACGGGTCCAGGTTTTTAATTGGATTCGGATGGGAATGTTTAATACTAAAGTTATTTAGATTCGAAAAAAAAGTCTGATCCGAAGCGCTTCAAAATTTCATTGATCAATTTTCAATCTTCAATTTTTTAAAATGCTTATAAACGTACATATTTTGTCCAAACGACGTCATTAGAACATTATTAGCGGACAATAAGTTGATCTGTCACTAGGTGCCGGGTTTTTGGTTAGATCAGGTTCAAAAAAAATCTACACCGATGGAATGTATTGGATTCAGATTGCTATAAAAGTCCGACCCGTGAAAAACACTACTTTATTTTACAGAACAACAAAATGAATCAGCATGCATCATATCTTTTTACATACATCAATCGTGTTTGGTTTGTTAATCAAACACATTGCATGCCCAGAATTTATGGATGTGAAATAGGACTTCCTCGAGCAGTCGGAAAATCTATACGGTTGGATGCCATCTTGACCCCACAATCTTTTCACTCATGATGCATCCATACCAATTTGGGCAGTGGCATCCATCACCAGAAGCTGCAAAACGAGTTCATATTGCAAATAGAAGACAGCGATGACAATTTTTAAAGTTTTATAAATATATTAGTCCGAAACTCCATAAAAAATACCCACCATCTTGATCATGTCCCATGTTCAAATTATGTCCAATCATATGAGCCAGCGCAACACCAGTAATGTGCGGCCTATTACAATGTTATACCAAAATAATTTTAATTTTATCATTAATGCAGCGATGATACTAAAATTGGAGGAAAGAAATAAATATTACTGATAAATGGAAACGTCAGTCACAACGCCCATGGCTTTCGGTGTGCAAATTGACCTTAAAAATAAAAAAACAAAGTTGGTAAGGTACTTATAAAATATAATGTTACGATTATTTGATTAACACTCTTTAATACGACATTTATAAAACACTCGTATAATATTACATAGGAATTCCCATTCCTGACTCAGAAAAATTGATTCCAGAGATGATCATGGCTGAGTCTCTGTTCACACTGTACAAGCTTCGTGGCCCTGGAAGTAGAAGAATCAAAAAAGGTCATCCGTTAACGTTGACTATTTAAGTTCAGTACGAAAAAAAATATTTCCTACAAACGATAACTTTCCCCAACCACTCCTACTTTCACTTCTATTAGTTCCTTCCAACTCCCACAGAAAGGGCGTGTTTGGAAACATTCTTCACATTTTTGGCCATGTTCAGCCATTCATGCCATTGTAGAAAAAAGAAGCAGAACATGTAAAAGAAACCAGGCGACTCAAAACTTAAAGTCCCACCGTAAGAATCTCCATGAATAATTCCATAAAACATTGATGTAAAGATATCGCATTCTCCGCCGAAATCCAATACATTTCTGTGTTTATAATGATCTCAGGTATGCTACTACTACATAAAAAAGTGGCTCTGTTCTCTTCCGTAGATTCGGATCTCTTCCTTAGATTGTGGAGCGGTGGGGGAAGTTTTCCATATATTACTAGAAAGTTACATGGTTGTGCTGCTTACCATAGTAGTTCGTGAGCCGAACAAGCGTTTGTGATAAGTCATCCACTCTGTCTACACCCAAGTGATTGTATTGGTGCCAGGTTTCCACATATACGACTGAAATGGCCGTGTTCAATTTCCGAAAGTACTGTAAACAAACAACCAAAGCGAGAGAAGGGATAAGAAAGAGGAATGGAGTGAAATAATAGAAACAAGACAATGGGCAATCAAATCTGTCGAGTCTGCATTCGATTACGCCTTAGCGAATACAAATCTCATGCAAATGACGAAATGGTTGGTAGGCCACGGCAAGCGTCTTTCGGACTGTTTTATTCACAAACATTCAACTTACGAGATCTGCAATGTTCACGATTTGAAGTGCGTCGTGGATCACTTGGAGACGAGTAGAACCATTTCGTTTGTCAAACTGCAAATATAAATGAGACTGGGTTAGACCTTTCCTTCAAAGACAGCTTTATATACATACATGTACATATATAAGTAAAGCAACGAGTTTGAAGAAGCTTGGTTGGGCAGGGTATCAAGACCATTACATTAAGGACATGAGTAAGTGACTGAGTAGGTTTTGTTGGATAAGATACATATCCAATCCAGAAGAGTTGGTTTGTAGCTGAATCTCGTTGGTAGTTGGTTTGGTCGGTGTGCTCAGATCAAGAGATATTATTATCGTCTGACAAAATGAAGCTCTAGAGAGAAAAATGGTAGGCTGGCATCGCATTGGTAGTATATAGGTATTATATATTATTATAGGTGTTGGTGTTGGCTCTTCATTTCAGTCGTTTCTGCACTGCACGCTTTCTCCATTCTACAGACTTCCCATTCAAGATCCAACATACTACCCAACACTTGGTCCTGAGTGGTGGACAAGAAAATTGATTGAGTCTTCTGGAAAGAGTGGAGTGTTGAAGAAAACTGGCTCAAGATCCAGAGCAGCAGCAGAGACATCTCATTCTCATAATGAATTAGATGAGGCAGAAGGAAAAAATAGGAAGTAGTTTTAATGAACCTGATTTTGTTGGAGGGTTGCTGGTTGATTTGGCAGTAGAGTAAAAGAGAGAGGTATGGATGGCTTATATGCTATGCTGTGGGTGTGGAAGGTGAAGATGGGATGGTTTTAGGAAAGTGGAAAATGGAAAGGAGGGAGGGAAAGGAGGTAGAAAGGAAGTAAATTAATTGGTGCAATATCCACCATGTACACTTACCATTGCTCGATCAAGTAGGATGGCCAATTCAATGAAGTACTGTGGTCCTTTATCCTGTTCTCCTCGACGAACATAATCACTACTATCTCCCTGTAATCCGGATGGCATGTTATATTCAAACCCTCGTTTATTTCCACATGTCTGCCTTCCAACGGATTTGGCTTCAAAAACGATGTGAGGGTGGTTCTGGAATTTAGTGATAAAAAAGAGAAAGTGAGCCCATAGTCAGAGAAAGAAAGCTGTTCACTTTAATTTATCAACAATAATCGAAGAACGAAGCAAGCATTCATGGTTCTGACGGGTTGACAGCAATTTTAGAAAAAATGTAACACCACCTGTCACTCGATCAGTTCATGCGTCAAATGCGAAATACCCTGACAAGGTATAGTAATATAGAACCAAAGAGAACAAAAAACGCTTTACAGACTTACAAAAAATGTAGAGATTTAATGTCACTTCACTTTGCCAATAAGCCATGACATGTAAGAAGATTGAGCTCTATTCAGCACATCATATTTTATTATAATGATGTGCAAGATGCCGACTACTAGAAATAAGTGCAAGTCTGTGAATGCCTGAAAGTTTGGCAGGCTGAGCACTTCATTATTATTGCTCTTATGAATTATATTATTCTAGTGTTGATTCCAAATCTGTGGTTAATTCAAAGCTCATTTTAATTGCCTCAGTACAATGCGATTAAAAGTGCTTATCATGCTGTACCCCGATTTTATATATAGTAGTGTAGTGATATGAATAGGAGCAAATAATAAACACATCTCCTGTGTGCAATAAATATGCAAATCAAATCCGAAACCCTGCATACAACATGACGCTCAGAGAAAATTACTTGTACCCATTCATCCTACTCCTTAATATCATTCATTGCATTGCTAATTTAGTGCCAGTTTATGTGAGTTCGTCAATTGGGTTGCAATACAGAATTCAACGTTACAATATTCAACGAGGCTTCTGACATATATTTCAGTTCATGTTTTCCCTGCTAATTCAAAATGGCTGTTGTAAATATAACACGGATTTGGAATAGCTCTCAATTCAAAGGCTGGTTGATTATGTCAAACTAAATGGATTTTTGAGAAGGAAATTCCAACTATTCGGAAGAGAAAGTTTAAGCAGGGATTACAGATAAATGAATGAATGAGAATGAACAAATTCGATCAAGATTGTGGGAAAAGAGAGAAAAGAAAATCTGGAATGGGGTTGAGTTGAGGATGACCGAATTTCTCTCTTTCCAAAGAGTGCATTTTCTCCTTCCAAAATAAATCCAAGCACATTAAATGAGATGGAATCAGTGAAAGAAAGGAAGGAAAACGAGTCAGAATGTGCGATAAAGAGCACGCAAGGCTCAGAAAAAGAGATGAATCGTTTGGAAATAAAAAGTATTGAATTAGCAAAAGTGGTGCTGATGTTGTTGCTCACGTTTGTCATGTCCCCACCGTAGAATGGATGTATAATAAAGGTTTCATTTCCCATGTGAATTATTCCGGATAATCCGTTGCAAGTTCGGACAGCGGCTGCGGACCACTCCAAACCTTCGACGTTCCCTGTAAATAAAGTCAAGCAAATGCAAATAAATCGTCTCAGATTGTACCTTGTTACTTAAATGTTAACTTTGCACATTATTATGCCGAGTTATAGTCTGTATCTTAAAAGTGGAACAATTTTTGTGACTGAAGAAATAGATTAGCTCACTCTTAATAAAAATTAGATCGTACCGTGATAATAGCACATTTCCAACTCATTTCGTTCCCGTTGTTCTGCCGCTCCGGAAAATATATGCTTCTGCAAAACATTTGGTGCAATCAATGGAGTGTTGAGTTCCAGAATGAGGCGGAATTTGTGATTAAAAGCCTGGATTATGAAAGACGTCCGGTGAAAGTGTTTTCCAGTCTGTAAGAAACATAATATAAGTTTATTTATTTAACACGTTTTTGTTACAAAGTACATTATATAATTGTGTATATATAAGTGTATTTACTTATATAAGTTTATAAATATGTTGAGAACGAGCTGGTAACTAGATACCTTTCTGTTCCATTTCTTTGCTTGCTCGACTTGGCAATTTATTTAAATTATTGCTTTATTACTGCTCTAGATGCAATTTTGCCAGTCTTCTTGAAACAAACATTTTCATTCTCCCCTTTTCATATTAACAGTTCTAGTATCCTGAGCTTATTTTCAAGTCTCATGCAATTTCCCAAATTCACGATCCAATGATTGAAGATCCAAGGAACGAAACAAAGTTGTTTAGTTGAGCGAAGCTTTCTCTGATTAAACGCTTCACTGTTTATACCCAACTTTAAGGCTACTCGACCGTTTTATAGGGATAATCTATCATGCCTGTCCTACTCTGGATTCATGCAGGATGCTAGCCACTGAGTCATGGATAAGGTAAGACATTATTCCTTCCAAACACCGTACGACCTCTTTCCCACCGCTCATGGTCCACGTCTACGGACATTATTATGTGCTGGGTGGATACAAACGGCAATCTAAATTATGTCATGCAGGCAACACAAGCAAAAGGAGGAAAATAAATGCTTGAAAGCCATTAGCGAGGAAGTGAAATTCATTAAAGATCACAAAGAAGGGGCAAGAAAGGAATAAACTAAATCAGACGTAAAGAAGGAAACAGTAGGTATATAAATGACATTCTCTGCACCCAAAATCTAGTAGCTTTTTCCAAAGTCTTACTTTTTCCCATCGTCAACTCTCAGGTCGTAGTGAATTAAGTGTGAGATGTTGTAAAACTTTTAAATTGCACAACAAGCCAGGAAGATACAGAGTAAATAGTATTTGGGATGTACGTTGTTGTCGCAACTTGAGCTCAATGATTTGGTAATCAGGTTGAAAAGTTGTTTACGAATTCAGCTTTAAATACACAATTCCACACTTCAGTAGTTTCCTGGAAAAAGGGCTTGATTTTGATTATTATTACAAGGATACTGTGCCAACTAACAGTAGAAAGAACGAAAAACTCGTTGCGTTCCACGCTTCAACTTTCTCCGACTTGAACTTTTACTGCCACAGCCATAGGCCAACTATCCGATTCCAACAACAATGCAATTTTCAATTTAGTTTTTCATTACCAATCCATCACCATTTTATGTTATAGCAAATCGAATCATGTGAATCAATAAAACTCAACTGCCTGGATCCTCGAAAAATATTTTCCATCCTGAGAAAGTTAAAAGTTAACAGAAGAATTTGTCAGCTACTGTACATACGTATGTACAGAAAGGATACAGAGACCAGTCTGTGTTAAGTCATGCATCTTCTAATATTGAATTTTATTCTTCCTCCTCGTATCTCGGTTTCAAATAAAATAGTACCATAGGAGAACATAAATGTTACCATTTCACCATCACAGAAAATGGATTTTCTTGTGTGATACTTGCTGTACTTTATTTTCGTTCGGTTTCCCTGTCTCATATGTCGATGAGATGAAATGCCGATAGCTGCAGTAGGAGGGACATTTTATGTTTTTGCACAAAACTTATATCACCAGCAGTCAGGAATGAAATACAATGGAAATATAAACCATGAAACTCTATTCAACTTCTATCCAACTCAATCTAGAATAGATACTGTTTGGTTTGGATACCATAGGTATTTATTCAACTAACCGAACTCGAAGGATATATGGATGGTATACATACCACGTTGACTGAGCCGGGGTGGTGAGGATAATGTTGCTTATCTAAATCTAAAAAAATACCTCGTGTCTGAACGGACGTGCGGGGAGCCAACGCCAGCATTTTGGCAAGTTTATGGAGACATTTTATAGAAATTTACGATCTGGCAGGGCATTCTTCTCTGTTACGCACCATAAGAAGAAGATCGTAAGAGATAGTTGTGTTCAAGGGGTTTCTAATCGGAGAAAGTGTGTTACTACAGATTTGCGGAAATCAATCATTTTCAATGTATCGACTTTTTTAGTTTCCGTTTAAGGTTAGCGTAAAACTCTAACATGACACGACTGATACTGTGGTATTATCTTCTTTTGATGCCCAACATTTCTGGGATCTAAAAAGAATAAATCGAAGGAAATGAAGAATGCCCGAGGTGATTGAAGATGGGTTTCAAGCTGTCACTTTTGTATACTTGCTCCTTGATTCCAACAACCCGATGATTGTTTATTTTTTAACTTTCTGACCTGTCTGAGTACTGTGAAAAGTACAAAAAGTAGTAGTACAAACAGTTTGCACTATTTATGTCCATAGGGAAAGCGGAGGTGAATAGGAACAAATCAATCCCAACCACGACTTCACGAAATAATAAAAACACTCGCAATGTTTCAATTCGTGAACAGTTTTTTTCAACATTTCCCAACAGGAAGTTATGATAATTGAATACACAACTTCGGAAATTTTTAGGTTGTAACAAAAATAAAAATCTAAATAACCTAATCTATGAGCGAATATTAAATTGACTTGAAAAATTAAGCTAATAAAAAAGATAGGTAACAAAGAAATGACAAAGTTGTCGAAAGTAAACAAAGAAAACGAGAAACAGGATGCTACCAATGCCACGAGTAAAAAGTAGGACATGAAATACATGCTAATGAAGTTGTCGCTCCAGGTATCCTCACAGTCAGAGTTACGAGTGTAAAAAGAAGTCGTTATGCAAGAAAATAGATTGAAAAAGTTGCACAGCAGCAGCAGGGAGGAATGATGGCTGGATCTGAGTGTCAATTTGGTTGTGGTTGACTTGACTTCTAGTTGAACTGCTTTCTCCGTGTTAGTTATACACATTGGTTAGTGAGGTCACACTGACTTTTGACATTTTTGGCTTACTACTGAATAGGCATGGCACAAGTAATACTACAAATATGGACGTACATATGTGCATCAGCAAACATAACTGAAGCTGTATATCCTATAAGAAAGAGCCACAACCAACCAAATCACAATTTTTCCACTTGGATGATGCTCCCCTGTCAGCATTGACGATTGAATATTTCGAGACACTCCGCAATTTTCCATCTTGATCGATTTCCTCGTTTTATTTCCGAGTCAAGTGTCGTGCAAATTCTTTAAGAACCTTTTTTAAATTGAAACCATTCTTCGAAAATACTTGAGTTAGTTGAAATGGTGTTGGAGATGAGTGTACATACTACATAGCTAGCTTAGCCTGTGTTCAATTCAGTAACGCAATATGTACAGAAAGCGAAGAGGAAGATTCGTATTGATATTTTATTTACACTTGACGAGGTGGAAGCAAGAGTGGGTTGGGGAGCATGGCTCTCGGATAACGCTCATGGTTTGCCCAATTAGTAAATATGTTTTCATGATTAGTATAAGCACTGTCAGTAAACTCAAGGTGGCTTGTAAATTTTGTATATAAATGGGCATATTAGGAGTCGGAATTTTTTTGTGTTCGTAAAAGCAAAAGTAACATGTGGACATCCTTTGGCGTATGATTTAGGTTATGTATGTCGTTCTGTAGTATCAGTTTCTAGAAATAAACAGTCATCCGCTAAACCCAATGATATAGAAGGCATTTAATTCTATGGCTAAACCAAACCGTGAAAAGTGGGTTTTTGTCACCAGCCAATTTTTTAATACTTGAAAACAGTTCAAAAGTCTTTCGGAAGGGTCCGCGTCCGTCTTGGGTTTTCAGGTTTAATGTGAAGCCCCACTTTGTCAAGTCTTGATTTGTTTGGAGCTTAAGGCATTTGTGAAGGATTGTTGAGCAGATTTGCAATTCTATTTTTGAAAAGTAATGCCCCACTAAACGTGGTAAGGAAAGCAGCTACACTGCCAACTTGATCTAATCAGTCCACCACATTTTTTTTCCACTGGTACTAACAAATACAAAAGAATATCCAAATTATTGATAAAACATGCAAGTTGATATCAAATATTGAGGTTAGGTCAACCTAAACAACTGCCCAGGCCAAGCAACAGCTTTCTCCCTGTCATGCTAACGAACACAAGTTTTGTTTATGGATTTTCTTCGCACCCTTTTTTAATTTCAACCAGCCGTCTATTGGTGAAAAAAAACGAATCCAGGTAAATTTGACACTGAGTCGGCGTGAGTGAGGGAAAAGATTTAAGGTCTATATTTAAGGCGTGTGGTGTGTGATTCTAAGCTGATTTCGTTTGTTGTTTCACGATCAAGTTTAGGTTTAGTATCTGTCTTAATTTTCTCGGCAGTGTTTTGAATTTATGGGAGGCTAAATATATGACACTCAACATATATAAAGCTGTGATTCTAGTATACACTGCAGACAAACCTATAAAATGACTGTAACCACCGAGAACAGACCACATAAACAACCGCCGGAGCGAGTTATGCCACTCTGAAAATCCGCATTGTCAGTTTCACGTCATTCCGTAGCGTTGATTTTGATTGTGAGAATCCATTTAAGTAGATTAACTCATAAATTGAATTAGGCTGGGCTGGATGCTGGGATTCCCATGTCTTGTTGATCTGTTAATTTGACGCGAGTGAATTCTCCTCAACCCACATTTGCACAACATTTTAGCAGTAGTGTTTTACCAAGTGTGTAATCTACTAATGCATTAATCTAATGCGTTTTGTTATTTGTTGAGAACAATTACAACCGTGGATGGAAGTATGCGAATATGTGGTACGTACCCGTCCTTGTTGTTGTGTCGCTTGCATTCCTTGTGGTTGAGACCGTTGCGACTTGCTATTTCCCTCTCGAGTTGACAATCCAGAGTATTGGTGGTGACGGAGTTGAACGACGTTCACTATCTGATAATAGTCATTGCCAATGCTACGTATCAGCTCTTGATTCACAGGGTAATCCTGAAGTAGTCGTTGATACTCCCCTGAAATTAATCACAAAGTTGAAAAGTTTATATACATTATTCGAATGGATACAGTCAGCCGGTGACGCCACTTTTCACCAGAAGACGGATGTTTAACATTTGATTTGGCCCCGTTCCCACTTCATGTATGCAAACAATTCGAGTTGGAGTTCTTGTGGGATATAGACACAGACACATGCTCCCTTTATTTCGGTTCACAGTACTTTCTCTCATTTTCATGTATTCATCCGACATTTGGCGGAACGGGATATGTATCAGTGCACATCAACCATACTCATCCTTGGTTCACAAATAACTACACACTTTTCTCCATTTGAATAGGAAAAAGAAAAATAAAAAAGTGAACTTCAACCAAACAATATGTATCCTTGTCGTACATATAAGGAGACCGACCAATAGTCAAAAAACCAAGTGCCCCGAGCCTATTGTTGTTGTATAAGTGCTTGAGAATAAATTGTAGCTTTTGGGCTGACAAGATTCTTATTTCATATTTTCTCTTTTGTACGACAAGAGCCTGTCTGTACAAAGCATCTGTGCATGATAAGCCCTCTCACTGCGTTTCTTATGGCCCGCTCCTTCCTCCACTCAACTCAACCTCTGCCCTATTGTCAATGTCGGGCTGTTTTCTCCATTTCCAACTCAGTCAAAATATGTACGAAATACTGAAATATTCTTGCCTTGATGCCTGCTGAGACTATTTGAGCCATTTTGCAATGCAACAAAACATACGTAGTGGATGGAATTCATCTCATCCATTGCATGTCCCTATTATTTCTTTTGCTTATTCTCAAGGAAAGACGTCATAAGTTTCGCTTTCCCTCTCTTCCTCCTGATTATATAGATCATTCAGGAACCCTTCAAAAATTCTTTGAGCCAAATATTCCTAAAATCCATGACAGGTCTAGGGAACGCAGCAGGTGCGAGTAGTCGTTGAAGTGAAGACGGGCGGAGAAAGCGTTTCATTATCACGACTGAGGTTATGCTATGTGAACCTTCTCTCAGGAGACGGACAGACGTTTTCCTACTCTGAGCTCACTAGTCTCTGTTTGACGAAGCATTTCATCCCCCTTGACGAGCGGCTTGCAAATCAGATTCAGTTCGTAATTCTAATTAAAGCACTTCAAAATGGATATTGATTTTCTAGGTGACTTTCACCTCTACATAACTCTCTCAGAGGTTCCGTCGACGCTCTTTTCCTGGCTGTATTTACTTTGGTGTTTCGAAGCGTCATGTATTTTGCCTATAAAATAGTAGGTCATGTTTTGAGTAGGATGCAAGTGAAGCAAAGTAATCCATTTATAAACTTAGTGGTACATATCATTGGAAGAAATCAGCTCCATCATGATATCGATTTTTACCTCAAATGAAAGTCCAACTTCACATTTCATCCAAGAACGATCAACATCGCATCGGATCGTAGGCTACGATTTGGTGAAAAACCATCCATCATGAATTTTTTTATGCACATGACGAGATTACATCACAGCAGTACGTCTTCATCTATCAGTCGTTATGAAAAGAAAGGCCACAAGAAAAGCTGTTCAGTTCGTAGTTAGTTTGGGTGCTTTCCGTATTCAAGTCATCCAACCAACTTGTCTTTTTATTTTTCCATTAGCTTAACTCAACCTTTGGTTTACTCCACTGCTCTTTGGCATCATTTATACTTTGCTTATTCAATTTTTCCAAGAAATAGGCAAAAATCCAAACACCTTCTTTCTTCCGTACTTGGTTTGGAGAAGAAAATAAAGTAAAACTAAGGAGGTGGCTTAGTGCGGGCCAAGTAGAAGAAAGTTTTTAAAGTAGTTTGCATCTACTCAAGAAAATATATTATACATTATGCTTCAGACATGTTCGGAACAAGTTGTGGGGTTTGCTTTTCCGTTTATTCTCCTCTTCCAGTCTTTCTTTTCGTAGCTTCATAGCAAACCTAGCTGCAGTACTACAACTTCCAGTGCAGCCTTACTTAGCCCGAGATGAGTGCGTGTACATATTTTTGCTAATTTTTCTTTCTTTCATTTTTCGAGAGAGAGAAAGAGTAGTGCTTTGCTAGTCCATAATTTTGATGCAGAATTTGAGCCGTCATTAGCATTTTACTAAAACTCTAGAATTTCGCAGCGTGGAATTGATAACATATAAATAATATAATAGTTCTTATTGGAACTATATTATTTTTATCGAGATATTTTGCTCACCTTTAAACTCATTATATATTTTGACACGTTTTACGCGCGTGTAAAATTTAGAACATATCGGACAACCAGCGGGCTTAATACACACAAAGATGTATAGGCAAACCGACGGATTTGACAATTTTATAAATCTTAACTTAGGTTAAAACCCCAAAGCTTTCTCTCTTGCTGGATGGAGCAGAAAGACAAAACTAATTTTGCATCACAAATCCTACTCAAGAATTTCTCAAGCAAGTTGAATCGCGTATAAGCTCCGGGTCTGAACTTTTTAAATCCAGTTCTCCTTCTATACTTCTGCCCTGTCGTGACAGGATAAAGATGAAAAAACAAGCGTGTCTGAGAATGGTCAAACGTGAAATATTATCCAATCTCTGATCCAACAAAGCATTAGGATGAAATGAAAACGAAACCTAGAAAAGTAGAAATGTTGCACAACAATGTAAACGAAACAAGGACAAAATATAATTTTGTGTAATTTAACAAATCTGCGAATTGCGTGCGTTCACATTTCTCATAACTCTTGTCTTTTAGCCCGTGCTATACATAATCTGTATAGTTTTTGGTCCATGCTCTGCTCCTCGGAGAGAAGAGAGTCAAGCTAATTATGTCTCTTGCTCTCCCATTATTCATTTGTTTTGCTTGTTTGAATTCTGAAATAGTTTTCTGTCTCAAAACTGTAACAAAACGCAACACAGTCTCTAATTCTTAATTACCAACTTCACTCTGCTCCTACTCCTTTCCTCTGCTTCATTGCACTGTTGTCAACTGGGATGTTGTAGGAATCAGTGCTCTGCAATACCAGAACTAGTGGCATTGTACCCGTTAACTAACTTGAACTAATTTAATTTATGATGTAACTTCTATCACCCGCAGCATTTTATAAATTTATGGGATTAGTCCAAACTCTAATCAAATATAACCCAAGGAAAGGAAAACAACGCAAATGGAGCTAGAGTTTTGAATATGCCTGAATCGAGTCTCGACATTTAAGACTAAGTTATGAGCTACCATTTGGGAGGAAATGACTCATTCTGAAAGGTACTATTTACTTGCCCCAGTCCAATATTTCCGATGAAATGTCCCAGTTTACGAACCAAAATTTACAACTTGTCCCCACTTATTGAGAACGGGATGGAGTATAAAATGGTTCCAACTGTATTGCAAACATAAAGTTAATACTGTGTCTAGGCAGTTCATGCAGGGCAGGGCAACAGCATTAAATAAAGAAAGTTCACGTAGTCAAGAAAGTGGTGGTATTATTGAAACTGAAGTCAACCGCGTGCTGGCCTAGGCGAATGTCATCGAGCAAAACCGTGACCATAAAATATTTATTACTTTCACCATATGAAATTATGTATCCAGACAAAGATCCGACTTTATCTGCGTCTACAGACACTCGCAGAATACAATTACCTTCAAATGCAAAAACTCAGCTATAAGAAACGTAACAAGGGAAGTTTATAGGAGGCAGCTAGTGGCAGAAGGAAGTCAGAGGGAGCAATTCGTAACAAGGACCATTAGAGGGTGGAAAAATATAGAGCCATTGAAGCATGGACAACTCGTGGAGGCATTGGAGGTTGAGATAAACGTGATATGCATAAAGAGAGAAAGGGAAAAGTCATCTGAATTGCAGAATCTGTCCACTCATGCACAAAGATCCCGTTCCCTTTGCTGTCCTCTTTTCTTTGCCACTGTGAAAAATTGCTGGCTGGTGTGGTGCTCCAGTGAAAACTTGAAGAAAGATATTATGGCATGGCAGAACATGGCAGTGGCCAAAACTTTCCATATTTTATTTCTAAAACCCAAACATCGGCATGGCTCCAATTTGCATCCATTATATCATTACTTTAATGGTAATAGTAGACTTGAATGGCCCAAGAGTGAAGAGGTTCGATCATTTATATTATTTTCACGAGAAGACATGTGATATATTTCTTGTTGCTTGATTGAAAATTATGTTATCAAACATTCTAAGCGTCATGTTGAATATTCAGTCAAGTGAATTTTCGCTTTCTCTGAAAAATCAACCTAATTTCTGATCAGTTTAACCTAACTCAGAACTCAGAAAATTGGGAGGTTGTACTTATAAAGGAAATATGCACAGAGTGATGATAGAGTGTCTAAACAACGCTGTACGCTTCTCTGAAAAATTTTGAGGTGCATTAATAAATTTAGTCCGCTTTGGAAGCTGAACGGTGAAGACGTAGACTACAAGAAAATTACTGTTTCAACACTTGTACATAAATTACTCCTCTAATTTAATGAAATTGTTCGCTACTCTGCTCTAAATGTAGCAGTGCAGCTGTAAATTTTTGCCTCGTTCCTTCAAGTATGGGACGACAGCACTACTTAAGAAAATGGAACGCACACAAGCGTAAAGCTTCAACCACAAAGGGAATTAAATTAAATTCCTCTGAATGTACCGTAAAATATAAGTGTAAGTACAGTCCTTAAATTGAGATGAAAGGAGAAAAGTGTCCTTTCGCAGTACCTATGCCATACAACAGAGATACAACCGACCGGCCCGTCTACATCTGGACGTTTCCTAAAAACTTACTTTGTGGAACAACCATCCCAAATTACATTCAACCAAAGACAAACACCTTCATCCATCCTGCCGCGTTTTCGCGAAAGAAAGTTTGCCATCAACTAACTATACCAGCCAACCAGTGCTATCTTCAACCAAGCAAACGAGAAAGAAGTGTTCATATAATGCAAGCTTCAAGGAAATAGAGCCTGAAATTCTGACTGAGATCTAACATCCATCCAAGTTCTAACCCACATTTAAGGTACCATCATGCTCATGACTCTTCTTCATCTTCAACCGAGGAACAAACCATGCTTGAACGAAGACGAGGAAATTTTATTCTATCAACAATATTAGATTATATTAGAAAACCTCACCAACCAACCAACTCAAAGGCGAGGTTTATAAAACCAGAAACAGGAAAATTATCTTCAGCCTTGGTTGGACAGTATCAAAAGAAGTTTGTTTTGAGTGAAAGTTTACACGAAACTTGTAATTTCCCTGAAAGAGAGTAATGAGTGGAGAAAGACTATCCTGGAATATTCCTAATCTAGTTGAAATATTTTACATCATTTGTTTTTTCTCCACTGAGAATTGAATAAATTGTACAAGCGTATTTGCTCAACAGTACTGCTTGTTGAGCCCTTATCTTAGGTACTCAGGGGGAGAAAGTGCACTTATCCCACTAATGAGACTTCGGTGGCGAAAATGAATCACTTAGTACACCTTCAGTTCTTTGTAGTTGAATTGCTAATAACAAGTGTCAGAGAAAAAGCGAGATATAAACAAGAATTGTTAAAAAGCATCATAAGAATTGTACGAGTGTCTTGTTCCAGCAATCATTATTTGGGTGAGCGTCATGAATTTATGAAAAGTGAGCAATATTCTTTTCTGGAAAACTAGAAGCTGTGTCTGACAGACACAAGTAAGTGTGGATCCTACCAATTGAACATTTTGAAGAAAGCACAAAAATAATAAGGCTATTTATAAAGTAAATAAAATCATAAAAAATCTTTTCGTGATGAGAGTTTCATTCTTCCCATAAATACACCATATTTATCACATTATTGCCACACTGACAGAAAGTAATTTTGACTAAGAAGCAGGACCACCAGAATATTGACTGCGTCTATATGTAGGATATAAAGAATAGTACTATCTAATAAACTAATACATGTCTTGAGTTTCTGAATGACTTGCGGTAATTATAGTAGCTAGGAAAGACGCCATATGTCAGTTTTTGTGCTTCATTCGTTCACATTCCCTTCATCTTTCTCCGCTTTCTCCTTATTATTATGCTCATCATCTCTATTAACCAATAGAAAATTCCACCAGGCAAACTCTTTGACTAGCAAACAGATAGATTGGTTGGTTACGTTTTCTTTGCTGAAGTGAAGCTACATCTTTTCAAAAAACTTCAAACATACGTATTCTTTAACAACTGTACTAGTATGACGACCGCGAGCATGTCGAGTGGGAGACACATTTGGTCGTGCATGTATGTAATGTAACGCACGAAACAAGAATAAACCAAAACGGTATGACTGTTTGAAGTTAAAATCAAGATGGCAATTTTCCTTCCGTTTATGGCCTTTTCTCTCTTCCAAGTCACTCAAGGAAAGAAAATATGCCGATGGGAACCAAGGAATGGGAGAAGGAAGGCCCACGGCAGTTTTAAATTGGACCACCATTACTACAATTTAGCCAACTCAATTTTTCCTTGTCATTAAGTTCCACAATCAAGCCGACTAACCAAATAACCCAACAGACCAGTTTCCCACGATGGAGAAAAAGAAAGTAAAGAAAGCAGATAAGTAAAAGTGGGAGTCAGAAGTGAGTACCGTAAGAGAATCAAGCCATTGCTTTCTCTGAGAACCAGCTCAAATTATTCCCATGTTGTGTTTTGTTGAGCGCAGTTCATTGCAATTCTATTGTTCCCTCCATAAAATTTCCAGGTTATGTAGGACCAGAATGGGCAGAGACATAAAATGTCGCTTCATTTACATTTGCCATTATTTAGTTCTCCGGACAAAGTCGCAATATATGATCACAGCCTTGCCTGGCTGCCTGTTTGTCCAATCCGAAACAAGCAGATTGCACTATATTGCTTTGATCATTTTACTCTCTCATTTCACAGGAGCATTGGTAGTAAATCCAATTGAATTTGATTATAGAATATAAATGAACAGTTGCTTCACAGTCAGTAGAGTTTTTGTGCTACTCCATTATTTCATTAGGAAAGGGTTGGATGAATGTAGTTAATCGATTTCTCGTGTTCATTAGTATTCTGGAATCACGGGGAATTCTAGTTGTTCAAGGGACTATTTCGTACTTATACGGATACATATGCGTACAAAACAGTCTCACCGTGGGGTTGATGTGCATATCAATTCAAATTAGGTTGGCATTAGGAACTTTCAACTAGCGCAAGCCTTCTAATTGCATAAGGGCCATTATTTGGAATTTATTCTTGTTTCCTGACTTTTTGTTGGACTCCTAAGTACGCTTTTTCTAGAATCAATCGGGCTTCTAGCGTTGAGTTCACTAATGAGAATTCAAGTTGTAAGGTTTTGTTTTTACTAAACTTTTGCCAACCAATTCGGATTTCTTATAACTATAATGGCAATAGATCCATTTTTGCCTGTTTTTCTTCAATCAAGACTTCAACCTGACTGGTAAAAAATTATGAACCCGGAAATATGTGGGTTGCCTGCTTGCTTGGTTTGCTTTGAACACTGAGACCTACTGATGGTGAAATACTTGTGGCATGAGTAGAACCCAATTCCGAATGAAATTGACTTGTTCTGAACCTTCTCGTGGAGAAAATCTTTCCCAGTGAAAGAGGACCCAAGGGACAGAGTAAGTTAGTTGTGAATCAGGTAAGTAAATTTAATTTCCGGAGCTATGAATTCATTTCACCTTAAAGCTGAAGCTAACCATCTTTTTAATACAAGGGAAGATGGCATACATATATATTTATCCCTCCATCATAATTTTACATTGCTTAACACTCTTAACCCTATGTATAACCGATGGTGAATGGATTGTGAAACAGAGTGATGTTGCTGCTCCAATATTCAGTCGCCGGAGGGAATTTAACATTTAACAAGGGATTAGACGCGGTTGCACTTTGTTTTTAGCATATATTTATAGCTTGTCCCGAGTCAGGATGTTATGAGATGTTGGATATTAAGTACCATCAAATTTTATTATCTAAAAGGAACCGTAACTGTCATTTTAAGTCACAATTTGAATTTACGCAAAATTCACAATGCAGTTCTCTTTCAGGATTATTGACACCTGTGTGCGATTATATTTTCCTCTAACTGCTTACATCAAGTATGCTCAGGCTTTGAATAATATATAGTACGCGTCGAGATTAATAAATGTTTAAATTAAAGAGAAAAACAAAAAAAGACAGGGAAAATCCTCCATTGAAGCTGATCAAATAAACTGGTGTATTTTTGGTGTATATTGATAGTGGCTGAACCTGACATTTTTAAATCCGATTTGGTTCGGTTGGACCAATCCGACTCATCCTGACAAAGCGGATCAAAACTAAGACTAAGACAGAAAAGAAAGTTGTTGCTATTCAAACACGGGGCCGTATACCACAAAAAGCGTACAAAGCCAATTTGGATACTAGCGATGGATGTTTTTTAGTTGAACGGTAAATTGAAGTTGTAATTAATCAATTATCTAATTAATCGCATATGGATATCTTGTATCAATTTATAATTAAATATAGAACTGATGAAGAATTGAAAATAACTAAATAAGTTAACTAATGACGGCCATAGTGTTTACGAAACGTGATAAAAAATATTTAAAAACGGGTCAATCATTTATCTTTTTTTAAACATCGGGTACGAGGGCACAACATTATTAAAGCAAAGTCATCGAAGATGTCTGCAACATAAAAGTATTCATGTAACAAGAGCATCCTTCGCTCTGCAGGGTGTTGGGTGGAGTTGAGAGAAATTGGGCAGCAGCAAACAGCAGTGGAGAAAGTTTTGTAAATTAACATGGATAATTGAGCAAAACTTTCTTTGGATGGGCGGGCCTAAGGAAGATTGGAGGCTCGTCTCGCCTCCAATGCATAACCTCTTCACGTTTTACTTTTAGCAAGTCGTTTAAAAATCTATTAACTTGCGAATTTGTTGCTCTGTAAAGCAAATTTTCTGACGTATGATGGGCGAATTCAAAACAGTCTGTAATGCAGTAAACGAACCAACTAACTGACAGAAATAAAATTCTTTCTCCGTTTACTAACCATAACGTGAACAAAATAAGTACACATTATATATGAATTCGTGTTTTTCCTTCGAAGCACGCAAAGCAAAACTAATAAGGATGAGCAAAGTTGGATGTGAGATTAAAACTACCGTCGTGTCATAATCATAGCTTCATAATGCTTATTTATCACGTTGAAAACTTTGATAGCTTATTCTTCCTTCTTCTGCTTGCAACAACAAACTCAACAACTCATGTAGTTAGTTAATCCGTCCCATCCTTTTCGCTATCTACATAAAGTTGACTTACGTCATTTTCTGAACTCTTTGGATAATTTGCCTGCCCATGCCTAATGAATGACATAAAATCAATGCAGGTTTTCCTATTAAAAGGTGATAGAGCCTCACTGGATTTGTCACAAAAACTTGAATTCCCAACTTCACATAATCAAATTCTGTGTGAAATGACATAGTGAGAAAAAATAATTGGATTAGCTTTTCAATTGGTTGTACCAAAGTCGAAGGTGGTCATAACCAAAGTCCAATTGCAATCCAGGAGAAAGTTCTGGTGCTGGCTTTCTAATCGTCCACAACCAATTTCTTACACTGTGGGGAGCGAGGAAGACGGTGGGAAAGAAATAGAGAAAAATGTTGAACATTGAAGATTGAATGGATTCAATCTCAATCTATATTTGAATTCTGTTCAAAAGGAAAACCAACTGGCTGGACTTTCTCTAATCAATAATCTCTTGTCCTATGAATCCCTGGGTCAGCGGTTTACTCTTTTTTCCACCTTTCTTTTTCTTTCCCTCGTGAATTGAAACGAAGATTGAATGCTCACACTGCCGTCTCAAAGTTATCTCACTTGTCCCAAACAGTTTAGATTTCTCCATAACTTAACCTCCAGCAGTTATATAAGTTTTTTTCTTTCTCGCTCAATCTTACATGGATAGAGTAGCATCGTCTTTCATTTAGGAAAGAACATTCTCATTAGGAACCTCAATAAGCAAAAATTCTTATGAAATCATTCTTGTGAAAGAAAGTTAGCGTGAAGAAAACAAAGTTCGCCAGAAAAATCCCTTCTGAAAATCCCTTCTGAAAACCATTATTACGGAGTCAGCCGGTCGGAAAAATTATTCATCCAGTAATTTTAATTAATTAGAATCCATTGTGAATATAAAAATTCGACCAAACAATTGAAAGAAGGTCGTAATTAGCTTATATTAGTTTTTAAATGAATCGACTATAGCAAGAATATAAAAATAAAACGTCAGGGGAGAACTTCTTTTGTTAGTTTTTTTTTTTTTTTTTTTACCAATAAATAATCAATCCACACAGACACAACCGTTTGAATGAATGGTAGTGATGAGGAAGTAATGAAAAAAAGAGGTGAATTCCCCAGAGTTAATATTTGTCGAGTCGACCTTTGTGATGTTGGCCCAACCTGGTGACTGAAGACTGACTTTTTTTTGTTCATTTTGATGATTTTCATTTTTCTCAGTTTGTGAAATTGGAAACAAAGAGGAAGTGCTAGAGCTCCAGAGAGAAAAGGAAGGTAGATAGACATGAATGTACTAGAGACTTAAAATTCCTCTACTGTGAATATTAGAAACAAAAATGGCAGCAAATGAGGAGAAGCGTAGCAGATCCTTTCGTATGACTTCTGCTTCCTTGACTTTCTCCGGTATTTCGTATATATTTTATTCTTCTGTCTTTTATTTCATGACTCC
>JAAXNX010000249.1:0-36779 GCA_036491905.1 Folsomia manolachei
AATAGTTAAATAGATAATAGTGCCCAATCCCATCCGGCTTTGATTCCAGTTGTTAGTTTGGCTTTATCAGGAAGTATTCGCTGCGATTTTGACACCTGGAAATTTGTAACTCATATGTATTGCAAGCGTTGAATGCTTATCAAACATTTCATTCGCGATCAATACGCACGAAAATAAATGTTGCAAGACAATTGAATTGACATTTTTTTAACGATTCGATTCATAAACCACACCACGTTGTTTCTTGCTAATAATGCTATTGACGTGACATTGTATTGTGAAAATTATTATTGCAATAGTATGGGGTTAGCCATTAGAAGGGATGTATGCACTAACAGAGCAACAAAGCCGTTGTACTCTGTATTCATCTAATACGACGAAAGCAAGTGGGCAGGGCTAAAAAGTGGGACCACCGGATCCTACGTAACGTGGCATAAACACTGAGTCAGAAGAAACCACGTCGTGGATTGTTGCATTTAAGCAGGCTCGCCGCAGTTTTTTTACAATTGGACTTGCCATTTTGCCTTAGGTACGTAGAAAGTGGTTCGTACCGCGATTTGCGCTGACGTGTTTTGTTTACCTCGGATACAGATACCACATTATGATGCAATTCTTTGTATTTTACTTACTGACTAGAGTTCTGGCGTGATGTTCCATGCCATTCATGAATTGGTTATAAACGGGTCGCTAATCCCAACGATAGCCCAGTTTTATTTTGAACTTCAAATGAAACGTTAAACAAATACATTCAAAATCTACTTTAAAACGAGAATATCAGTATTAACTCTACCACCCACTTAGACCTTTGTTGTTTTTAATTGTTTTTTATCTGAGAAGTAAAGTTTTTTTTTTAATTTTTACACAAGTGCCGTACATAAAGCTCGCTGTACTTTAAGTTTAATCCGACGCAAGTGAGAAACTGACCTCTGAAGGGATATCTACTTATTTCACAAATTTCTAAATTGAAGTGTGTCATTAGACCCAAATAATCGTCTCAGCAATGAAGGATCTTCCCACAAGACATCTGGTTAGTACATAATGTTTAAAAGACACTTCCGCAAAGAATCATTTTCTCTTTACATTTAGTTTTTTTACTTCAGTTCTGTTATCCCCAAAGTAATTTGATTTTTTAGCAATCATGGTTTTGTAATCTCTTTAAGTAAAGTAAGCTAAGAATGATAGCGCAACTATAATCCGATCGGCGTGCATAGTCATTATTATATGAATGAACGTATGACGCATGCTTCTTATCTTCGTTCTATTAGTTTGTCTCTTTCCTTGGGGTTTTAATTCATTCGTGCACTATTTATACTTGTACTGCATCGCAATTTGATAGGAAAAGTAGTGTAGAATCTTGGTTATATGAAACAAGTAATTTAATTGGTGCGATGAAATATCAGGTTCTGGAATGAAATTTTCCTCGTTTGTTCAACTAGCATCAATCTCGGTGATATGATTTGTAACGGACTTCTAGCGTGGGTATTTAAAAAAATTGAATTGAAGTTTAACCAGTTTTTGTTAGGATTTTTTGGAGAATAAAAAGCATCTTTCGTAATTAAACACACTTTGTGTTTATTGATATTGGAATTATTTTGTGAAAATTTAGAAGTATTACCATGTGTCATCCAAAAGACTTAGAGGCTGTGACATCAGCAGCTAATCAGCATGAATTAATTTCTTGATACTTGCCCCGGGGCTTCTTAGCCTGAGATGTCTTTTGCAATACATCACCGTCTCAGTGCGGAGCACGGGGGTTTTATCGCAAGGCTATTGTATCATAACTTCATTGAATCATATTAGCAGGTGATTATTAAAACATGCCATAAATCGCACATCATAATGGTATGATGTGACTTTTTATTTGGACTGAGGTTGCCAGAAAAGAAGAGGCATTTGAAGCTGAAACCTTGAGCGTCATTCACACGTGAATCAATGGTTGCATCCAAACATATTCACCAAGCACTGTAAATATAGATGCGCGATGAAGGAATGCCGAGCTATAGCAGTTAACTTCCAAGTTATAGTAGTTAAGTTAATTTTACTAGTCTGGGCTTGGCTGACTGGTTGGTTAGGTAATGTGGATCGTACGATGTTAGTTGATGTCGATGCGTACGGTTGGTTGGTTATATCCTTGACTTAGGTATTGGTCGATGCAACTTTTTTGGCATAATCGCGACCCAGGTCCAAAGGTCTTTTCTTAATTTATACGGTACGGGCTTTTAGCGCAGTAGAAGAAGTAGTAAGTCTCCATTTCAAAGTTACATCACGCGAATTGGAACCGTAGTACTGTATGAATTTTGCTATTGTGACTGAAGCCAAATTCTTACGTATGTAATCAACTCGGAAGTTGTGGTTCTAAGCAATAGTAGTTCGCTTTTGCAATGTAATGACGTGATTTTTAATGTGCGTATTTCATGGGTTTTTTAATTTTGCACTAATTTTCCGTGTTACAAAATCTCACTATTCCAGGGAGGGATGCATTTTAAATTAATGATCCTATTATATAGCATAGCGCTGTCAATTTAAACTTACAAATTCAGAGTAACCCGTAACCCGTTGCCAGAAAATTTTCCATGAACCATCTATTTGTTTACTTTCGCTTAGGGCTTGTATTACACTACCCGGAAACGATCTTTCTCTGTCTCATTTTCTGTGAATTAAGACTTATTTCGTAAGAGTAGTAATTCGCCAGCCAAATCGAGAAAAGTGAGTAAACTAGGCTTTGAGAAATAATGTGCCAGTTAATGTGATAACCGAAGCAAGTAAGTCAAGGATTCGATCAGGCTGTTCCATTAACTCAGTTTTAGCCTGTTTTTTTGTAATTGACACAAATCTTACCAGGTTCTTTCGTGTTGCTTTTGCTTAAGTAATACCAGACCGATTTAGGTACGGTAAAAAAATAATATCATTTTGGTACTTATTACTACCAGTTTCCCTGATCGGTATTATTATCGATTGATTTGCATGTCTGCTGTTCATTCAATAGTCCTGTCCGACTGTCAATTAATCAGCATCAGGCCAGACTAATTGGACGTTCTGACTTTGTTTGTTTAACTTCCTATCCCTGTAAGCTGACCTATAAATATTACATACGATATATGTGTATTTAATGATTTCAACTCCCGTGTGGGATATTCTCTCGTTTGGGGAGGATAAAATAATGTAAACCGTATGTTGTTTGTAGCTATTTTGAAATCGGACTGCTTCAAACATGATATATACATACTGTATTCCATTCCATGCCACGATTCTGCAAATACGTATTTAAATTAATTGTTATTGTTAAAAGTAAAACATCATGGCATTGACATTGGATGGCGTGATCTCTGGGCACTGTAGGTATAAGTTGTCAACAATGGTTTGTACACAAGGTCACTGGATGCCATGAGATGGTAATAAATATTTGTGAGGAGGCGGATCTTTTCCTCTCTTACCTCAGCAGTCCTTTTAGACCTTTCTTAGCTTGTCACAACTCATTTAGTACCAACTTGTTACTACCAATCAACCAACTTTTCTTGCCACTTTAGAAGATTCAATCAGTTTGTCATTGACTGGAGAACGGGTCTGGCCTCTAACGCAGTGTCATTGTCATCTCTGCGAGTGCTTTCCTTGGCGTGGTTTTAGTGGTTCATAATAAGAATAGAACGACTAGATTTATTGGGTTCGCTGACAGGTCAGGCTGCTTGTAGCTAGCCCAATTTGTTTTAACTAAATTACGATTCATCCTTTGTGGTTAGCGAAAACAAAGAATATCGAAACCTAAGAAAATTACAATGCATGCAAACTACTTATACAAAACTAAAGTTTTCTTCAATTTGTTTTTCAGAAAAGCACTATGCCATCAGTCGCCCAAATTGACGAGGGACTCCCTGTTCTTACTGGATTTGGAATCCCACTCAAGAAATCCAGTGACAATGAACGATTTTCAAACGGATTTGTGAAGAATAATAACAACAATAATACCAAGCGCCACATGAATGGTGTATCGGTGGACAACATTAAAAATTCGGAAAAGAATGGAAACCACATTCGCAATGGATACACTAATGGCAATGGATATCTTAACGGGAATGCCCACCTCAATGGAGGAGAGGTAAGAAATATTCTGCAGTACATCTCCGTAGTAATTTTGTTTACTACCTTTGAAAAATGGAGATGTTAGATTTGATTAAGGAAATTGACTCAATTATTGTTGTTAGTCCCTAGGTTAGCATTTAAAATCAAATTCCCTGAATTTTTATACCGTGCCGCATAATTTTCATTTTTGCACCCATCAGCAACTCTCCATTTTTGTACTATTGTTAGTTTCGAAGTATAACTCCGACCCCAACCAAAGAGTCGAATACAAAATTTTGATACCCGTTGGATAAGGAATTTCAATGCCATTGGAATGCATGGTCGGTCGAGGATTCCAAAGCTATATTCCTCCACAAGGGTTTGTGAACCCGACGTTATAACTGAGAAAAATAACGGGGATGGTAGCAAAGTAATATTCAATTTTCCATCCTTTACCCAACGGAAGTTGTCCAGTCCATGCATATCTATTCCTAGTGTTAGACAAGATGTAAATATAATTTGACTGATTTGATTCACGTCAAAAACCAAACTAATGTTTTGTTTTATTTTAATGTAGATTTTAAATGGGGATGATCCATTGAGCAAGAGATTGACGAATGGGCTACATTTATCGGGGGACATATCGGATAAAAAATCACTTTATACCAAAACCACTAATATTGTATCCTCTGAAGTTATTGCCACCTCTGTTGACCCTAGTCTTGCATGGAAATATGATGGCAAAGTTCATGACAAAGGTAAATTAATAAACTTTGACTAATTTAATTTAATAGTGAATTAGCATGAATATGACGTACTCGACCAGCATCCTGTCATAATCACAATTAAGTCTCGTCCTTCGACTATTTTGATTTTAATAATCAATCAACTACAAACGCCCACTTTTGCTGCAAAGAGCCAAATTGTGGGTATATATAACTCGATTTTTAATTCATCAATAATCTTCATTTTAAGGGCCTGACCAAGTTTTACCATCCGAAGCTTTATACACATGGCATCCTGATGGCGCTACTAGAATCAGTAAACTTGGTATTGGAGAAATGTCGGAGCGGACACCAATGTCAGTGCCACATCTTCTTATGAGGGCGTGTGCCAGAGCGCCACAGAGGACAGCGTTAGCCGTGAAACGGAATGGAGACTGGCAGAAGTGGACATACGCGTAAGTGACTACCTATGTTTTACAATATTTATAAATAGCAAGAAGTCAATGCAAAAAATACGAATAAATTTTAATTGTGATTTTGTGTGCTTTTGGTTTTTCCAGAGATTACCTGAGTGACGTACGAACGGCCGCCAAGGGGTTCATCGCTCTAGGACTGGAAAGATACCACGCAGTTTGTATTTTGGGATTCAACACACCAGAATGGTTCCTTTCAGATTTGGGTGCGATTTTTGCTGGGTAAGAAAAAATTAGAGAACTATTTGACAAAAGAGATGAATGGAGAATGATTAAGCAGATTGGAATAATTATTTCTATGAAAAATCTTCTTTTAGTGGGTTTGCTGCTGGAATTTACACAACTAACTCTTCGGAATCGTGTGCATATGTTGGGAATGACAGCCGAGCAAATATTTTTGTTGTGGAAGATGACAAGCAGCTTGCCAAGGTTTTGGAAATTCGCGATCAACTTCCAAATCTTAAAGCTATTATTCAGTATACTGGGGAGCCCACCGTTCCGGGAGTTTATAGTTGGTCTAAGTTGATGATGTTGGGATCACAACAGTCAGATGATGAACTTGAAGCCCGACTTAAAACGGTGGCTATTAATCAATGCTGCACCCTTATTTATACCTCCGGAACTACCGGTAAGTATTCAGATTAGATACAATCCACAAAATATTCATACAAGAAGTATGTTTCACTAACCCTGTATGATTAAATGCAAACTCTAAAGCTTGTCGTATATTTCAACTATTTCAGGAAACCCTAAGGGAGTCATGTTATCTGTAAGTTTAAAACAATTTAAATGTAGTACTTGCTGCTAGAAGCAAAACCTCGACTTGGATTTTTTATAATACTTGGCTATATTTTAGCATGATAACATGACGTGGACTGCACATGTTAATGCACAACTCTGTGGATTCCGAGACTTTGTGGAAGAATATATTAGTTTTTTACCTTTGAGCCATGTTGCTGGTAAGAAAGCTTGTTTTCTTTCAATTTAATTTTTTTGTTATAGAGAAGATGTTCAAGTTTTACCTAAAATTTACATGTTTTGTATTACAGCGCAAATGGCGGATATTTATTGCCCACTCACCTGCTCTGCCACCGTATACTTTGCTGACAAAAATGCTTTAAAGGGGACTTTGATTGATACTATGAAAGAAATCAAACCTACCAAGTTTTTAGCTGTCCCAAGGGTGTGGGAAAAAATGTACGAGAAGATGATGGATATTGGTCGTCAAACTACCGGTGTTAAAAAGATGATTGCTACTTGGGCAAAAGCTAAGGGACTGGATTATAACATGAAGCGGATGAATGGGTAAGCATACACATTTTCTGTAGTTGGGTTGGGTAAAATGTTTAGAATAATCAAGTTTTTACTAAGATCTTTTATTCTTTTCAGTGTGGACGATCCAGAAACTTTTGGCTTCAAAATGGCCAATAAGATCATCTTAACCAAGATCCGAGATGCATTAGGACTTACCCGTTGCGACTTGCACTTGTCAGGAGCTGCTCCAATCAATCCAGAAATTTTGAAATATTTTTACTCTTTAAATATTGTCGTCACAGAAGTCTATGGAATGAGTGAATGCAGTGGACCTCACGCAATGGCTGTTGAGCGACAAGATGTCACAATGTTTAGACTTGGAAGTTGTGGAAAAACAATTTTAGGCGCGTCAACTCGACTCGCTAATCCTGATGCCGATGGAAATGGTGAAGTTTGCATGGGTGGTCGACACGTGCTTATGGGTTATCTTGATCAGCCAGAAAAAACCATAGCAGCCATTGATGATGGGGGATGGTTGCACTCAGAGGACATTGGGAAAATTGATAGCGACGGTTTCCTCTACATTACTGGGAGACTAAAGGAATTACTGATTACTGCTGGGGGCGAAAATGTGGCTCCTGTACCTATTGAAGATAATATTAAGACAGCCCTACCCTTTGTTAGTCAAGCAGTTTTACTAGGTGATCGCCTCAAGTTCCTCTCTATTCTCCTTACTCTTAAGGTAAAAGTTCATCACGGTTGTATTATTTTATATTTCTTAATTATTAAAAATATAAGCATTGAATAGTATTTAACACTGATTTTGATTTCCTGTAGACTGATGTTGATAAAGAATCCCAAGAGCCGTTGGATAAATTGTTGCCCGTAACCAAAGACTGGCTGAAAAAGAATGCCAACTGTAGTTGTGAAACCGTTCAAGATGTTATGAAGGAGCTATATGAGAAAAAGAATGCAGAGGTAAATATTTACTATTTTACCATTTGGCAAAATTACATCACAAAATTATAAAAAAAAATCAAACTTATTATTTTATTTTTTTGCAGTTAATACAAGCGGTTCAAGCAGGAGTCGATGCCGCCAACAAAAAAGCACCTTCTGCAGCTCAAAGAATCCAAAAGTGGGTTGTCCTCCCCAAAGACTTTTCCGTTCCCGGAGGTGAACTTGGTAAGCTTCTTTTCTTTGTATAGTTATCTATTTCTGTGGCTTGGTCATTTCTTTTTCCATTTCTGCAAAGAGTTTCAAACGGCACTGGAGTTTGGTATATTATTGGTATTCTAGAACTATGTCTCGATTCAATTGTTTTTGGTCTTTGAGGTAAAACAGATAGATATTTAGATACCAATTTTGGCAGAATAAATGGCTCGCATTGCCATTCTTGACAAAAATAAGGAAAGCTTTTGCATGTCCGTGTTTAATAGTGCCGTACAAATCACGAAGCAATTGTGAACAAAATGAATGGATCTTGATAAAATTGGTTGTGCCTTTTTCCCAAATTGTACAAACTGAGAAGAACTTAAGTCTCGTCTTATCAGGTCAACAGAAGTTTGAATTATAGTTGGTAACTTGGTAGGTAATTGGTATCTAGAGACTAGGTAATAAAGATAAAGACTTCCAATCTTTTTCAAACCTCTTTTCTTACTTGGAAGTGGCAGAGAGACATTTTGTTGTTTATCAACTTCTACTTAACCCCCCTTCAATGTTAGAATAATTTGTTTCTTTCAATGTCGTTTCTTCTTTTTATTGCTACTTTATGCCCTAGGATTTTGTTATCAAAGTTGGCAAACTTTTCTATTTTGAAAAACAATACTATTGTATTCTATTCATGAATACTAATTTATCACCAAGTAGTATTTTGTTGGAAATGCTTCTCTCTCACCCATTTTTATACGTGAACGGAATTAGGCATGATTATTCCAAGAGATCAAAAAACCTGATGAATAACGTAAAATTAAATGAAGCATAAATATCCCTTCGGACCCTTACTGAAATGCATAATCGAACTTCTCAAATTACAAGTGTGCTCTCTTTTATTGTATGATTCCCACTTAAAATAGCTTGTCGATCTAAAATTCAATTTGTACGTCAAACAGATAGATTACTTTGCAGTAATGGAAATGATTTGAAATAATGAACACTCTTTACGATTATTGTCATCACATGAGCTAATTTGACTTTGTTTTGTGATATTTGTAGGACCCACGCTGAAGCTGAAACGCCAAACAGTTTATGACAAATATGCGGATACCATTTCTAGCTTGTATAATTAAAAATTCGAATCTGTTCGCTTTGTACAATTTAGTGATAGCTTCAGGCAAACTTGCAGTTAAAATTGCATGTAGTATGTACGCAAACAGTCCGTAATTGTAGGACTTGTAACTATACGTCATTTGTCAAGTCTTTGTTATCTACCGTCTTCGTATTGCTTCGGGTAATTAAATTACATACTTTATTAAATATATTTAGATAAGATACTGATATTTGAGATATGAATAGACTACTTACTTACAATGCTACTGCTGTAAAACAAATAATATTAGTAAATCGCGTTATAGATCTGAACTTGTCGTATAAGGTAGCAAATTAAAATTAGATCGCAACGTTAGATAGTTTACGTGAGTTACAAAGTATTCCTTCCTAAATTAGTTTATGCTACCGAACTACTACAAGTACTTGTTAATTAATATTAGGCCATCCTACAGATATTATATTATATATTTCAGTCAATTTTGTGGCTTTATATATGATCTTGTGTCGGTGAAATACAAAGAAAAGAATAAATGACTTGCCATACTTAATTTCTACACGAGTGCAGTTCATAAATACTCTTCCATTCTCATCAATGTCATTATTCCATAATAATGGACTGTACTGCCATTATCATTGTCATTTGACTTTTATTTTACCATTACATTCATTTTTCATCGTGGTTAAAGATCTCTTTACGCGTACTTTCTCTTTTCCTTCTACATGAATCCAGATATATTGGATCCGGAAATGTAAGCTGTTTTGGGCGATGAAGGGTCAAGATTACAGGGGAAAGCAAAATGGGAATCGGATGTTCTAGCTGGCATAGCGTGGTTTTGGCCGAAAGAACAACTGGCCAGCCACCTTTTCTGATTTTTGTTGAAAAATCCTTATCACTATGATCTGTGTGCGCAGTAAGTATTTCAACAGGATTGCTTTCACCATTTAAGTATGAACTTCATATTTTCATGTCCCTTACTTTAAATTGACAGAAGATCATCTCGGATTTGGAAAGGTTGCCAGTCTCCACTTCATTAATGAGTTTATGCCTTTTTTTGCCTCCCACACCCAACCGAGAAGAGAGAGCAATATTATTGACATGACAAGCACGATGAGTGGGAGGGGACAAATCTTGTTTGTATGTAAATCAACACAATTCCAACCAGTAGCACATACTATTGCTGTACTCCACAAGAATTTTATAAATAGAGATTTATTTGAGATTGAGTATGTCTTCCTTCGGAAAAAAAATTCTTAGGGTATTTCCCCTTGTCGAAATCGATTAGACGGTGATTAACGAGCTAGCAGGGTCCGTGTTATCAATATCTTTGCTGTCAAACGCTAGGGTTCACCCTCCGAGTATAGACCCTGAAGTCAGCAAGCATATCCATATATTGAGAGTCAGTATAAGGTAAGGAAAGAGGTTCATATCCGTATTATCAATATCTTTGCTGTCAAACGCTAGGGTTCACCCTCCGAGTATAGACCCTGAAGTCAGCAAGCATATCCATATATTGAGAGTCAGTATAAGGTAAGGAAAGAGGGATTCATGCAGAAAGGAAGAAAAGTCTTCAGAAGCTTCCTTTCTTCTGAAAAGGTTATAAAAAAGACTTTTCATTTCTGTGTCCTTCCGTCGAGCCAACCATGCAACCAACCAACCCCACCCGGAAGAAACTCTTGACTTTTTTACCCCTGTACCAACCAACGCAAGGTTCATGATTTCCTCCAATCCCTCATTCGCACTCCACACCCCTTTCAAATTAACCCAAGAAAATCCGAATTTGGATTTCTTACATTTACCATTTTTACTTGTGTGCAATTCATCAAGAAAACATAACAGGAATACAAGTTCATAACAATGACATTTTTGCAGTAAAAACCCTTTAACAATCTTTCATGAAAAGGATTAATGCAAAATGCAACCTTCGAAATAAAACGGAAACGAATGTCTTCAATACGCAAGTGATACAATCCGCAAGTGTTACGCGTCAAATTACTTTGATGATAAGATGAATTTATTGAATGAAGGATAAATCTTTGCAACAGGACAGAATAAACGCCATGGTAAATTTGATGAAGCATTGTGACTTTTTTTCAATCTGGCAAAATACCTCAGATGAGTTGTTTGTGTACAATACAGATTCAAGGAAATCTTAAATTGTATTGATCACTATCTGTACAGGATCACTGCAGTACAAGAATTTACATAAAATGATTCGCCTTCTAATAAAAAACGGCATTCAATTTACAAATAAAAATGCAAAAACCCAGCCCGTTGCACTTTCAATCGTCAGATACTTATTAAATCCAAAAGTTTTATTCGTTAGGCCGGATGAATCAGAAACTCCAAAAAGTTACAAATACAAATGGTATTCAAAAGTTTAATGCCATTTAAAAATAATAATTCACGTCTGATTCTCATTTTCAGTTGTTGATTATTTCGGATACAAAGGAGAGTTTCAACAAGCCGAATTTGAAAAAATTATTCAGGAAAGGATGAAATTGTTAGAATTCATGCCTCAGAGTCAGGAAGAAATTCCCAGTCGAACAATGAAGGAGTCCTTTGTCTCAGCCTATATTCCTTTGAAAACGGATTCTCAACTACGAGACAGATATTTAGCAGCATCTGGTCAACTCAGAGTGGGACGATTATTGGAAGATGTAGATATTTTTGCAGGTGTCTACAACTCACTTTGTATGACTAACTGGATATTATAAATATGACAATGTTGGATTTTCTTGCAGTTTACTCTGCATATCACCACTTAAAAATACCCAAAGCTGAAGCCGCAGGAGTTAAACCCCCTCACGTAATTGTCACTGGATGTGTGGATACAATCCAAATCACTGCTGGAAAAATTAAAGTATTCCCAAAAAACATAATCATTTTCCAATTTTCATATTATTTTTTCATTTATGGCTGACTACGTGATTTGCCAATATGTAGAGCACCGAAGATATTAGAATGCATGCACACGTTTCTTATGCTGGAAAAACTAGTCTGGAAGTTTGTGTTTCCGTTGATCAAAAGGATGGGGATAAATTTTCATCTGTTATTTTTGAAGCAATTTTTGTCCTTGTGGCGAGAGACGCTATAGGAATGGGGCCAGGATATGTGAATTCATTGAGGGGTGAAACTCCTGAAGAGAAAGCATATATGGCACAGGCCGCAGGTATAAATTTTGAACAATAATGTGGTAATTTTTTGCTAAGTCATAGTTTTGAAATACTTCAAGTTTGCATAATTGTACAGAAAGACAATCTCAGAGAAAGTTTGCTGCTCAAGAGTCGCTAACCCGGAGACCTCCAAATGAGAAAGAACGAGAAATTATTCACAATCACTATTTGAAACGACACACGGAGCCGAATGTAGTTCAAAAATTGATTGGTGATACAAAATTAAGCACCGTTTTCATTTGTCATCCGCAGGTATGTTTGCCAGCTATTCAACAAAACTAATCTTAGAACAATTTCAGTTAAAAATGGTAGTACTGCAGAGGGATAACTTTTCTATTTATTTTATTTAGTTCCGAAATCACGCACGGAAAATATTTGGTAATACTATGAAAAAGAAGAAATCGGAATTTTCTTGTTGATTTGAATTTTGGCAATACATTTATTTACAACCTTTATTTTATTCTGTTGTAAGGTGGATTTATAATGCGTCAGGCATTTGAGCTGGCTTATATTAATACCTTTACTTTCTGGTGAGTGTGCATTCGTAATTTGGAATCATAAAATCTGAATAGAAAATAATACTAATACGTTTCAAAATAGCCGACAAAGACCATACGTTATTGCAATCGATGATATCATATTCTTGCAGCCAGTGGAAATTGGATCTTTCTTAAGATTTCGTTCATGTGTACGCGATTAATTATTTCTCATTTCCGGGATCATTTGATAATTAAATTCTTGATTTACAGATTGGATACATTAAGGATAGTATCATTCACACTCCAGTATTAGCTGAAGCTATTGACCCATTGACAGGAGAGGTTACAATATCAAATGAATTCNATCATTTGATAATTAAATTCTTGATTTACAGATTGGATACATTAAGGATAGTATCATTCACACTCCAGTATTAGCTGAAGCTATTGACCCATTGACAGGAGAGGTTACAATATCAAATGAATTCAATTTTATATTCAAAGTAAACGATCCGACCATTAGTTTACCACGCTTGTCATTTGACACATACAAAGGTATTTTAACAAAATTTAAAAACCCGTGATTATTAAAGTTGTCCACACCATCCAGTGGATGGCATCCACATATTAAATTTATAAAATACTGTTGTTTGTAGAAGCAATGATTTATCTCAACTCACGACGCCACTACCAAAAAATTATGGCTCAAAAACGGGATGATATCGGGAACAAGAAATAACTCGAAGTTACTAATACAAATGGTATTCAAAAGTTTAATGCCATTTAAAACCATTAGTTTACCACGCTTGTCATTTGACACATACAAAGGTATTTTAACAAAATTTAAAAACCCGTGATTATTAAAGTTGACCACACCATCCAGTGGATGGCATCCACATATTGAATTTATAAAATACTGTTGTTTGTAGAAGCAATGATTTATCTCAACTCACGACGCCACTACCAAAAGATTATGGCTCAAAAACGGGATGATATCGGGAACAAGAAATAACTCGAAGTTACTAATAATGTGTAACTTGCACACTCTGGTGACAAACTGCCACCGCAGGTTACGCGATTTAAATAATTTCAAACCGGACAAATAAAATATATAAAAATTTCATCTAAAGTAACCAGCTCCGGAAATAATCAGCAAAGTAGAATGAGCTTAGAGTAGTGAGAAGGTCCTACCAATATAGGTACTGACGGAATAATTTTTCAATGTTTTTTTGTTCACATCTATTGTAATATTCAGTACAAATATATTTATCATGGATGAATTTTTACCCCACTTTACTCGATTATTTCTGTTCTTCATTCTCTCCTTGTCTCATACTTTTCGTACCCTTGGCTGTATTTATTCGCTTATAGTCAAACTAAAGTAACCGCAGTATGCCATGGATAGAGATATGGGGGCCTCATCCACTGTTGGAGAAAAATTCCAGAGCTGATCAAAGATCTCTTATATCTATCGACGATGGATTGGGTTCGGATCAGTAGAGGATCACTCGAACTGAGCCCCAAGAAAGAATAAAATCCAAGCATTCGACCGTGTAATAAGAAGTAACCCTCTTTAATAATGTCACCCATCCACTTCATTTTCGACGACGACGACGACTACCCAACTTGGTCCTTTGTTGAGATTACTTACTCCAAAAGACTAAAAGATTCGCCATACGAACCCCTGGTTTGCTCTTTACTAGTTTAGTTGCTTCCCACAAAATGCTCCTTAACTCAATATATTACTTTTCAAGAAGGTAATTTTCGGAAAAAATTCCCCTTCCTTTCGTCCTTGTTTTGCTTCACCTAGCTGCCTTCATTCATCTCATCACCAGCGGCCGGTAATACCAATCCAATTCTCCTCCTACCACCCACCCAACCTCCCCTATTGATATCATTTATCATTTATTTTCTCAATTTGTCACCAAAGACAATTTCTCTGTCTGTATCTGGAGAAAAAGTAGGGTGGATGAGACAAGGCTGAAGAGAAAGTCAATTTCTGTGGAAAGCTTGCTCTGGATACACACTTTGAGAAAAAGATTGGATATGTCGCAGATACAGACTGGTATCTCGAGTCAATTAGGTCAATGAGCATTCCAGTAAATAAAGTGTTTTCCATTTCAATTTCAAGTTTTGTCTTCTCAGCAAAAGAGAGATTGTGCTGCGCATCAATCGGAAACAATGCATGCAGTCCTTGTGAGGAAGCCATTGCATGTCGTGTATTTACTCGAATAACAAATTACATATTTTTTCTACATTTCTTGTTCATTTGTGATTAAGAATTTGATATAAAACATCCACAGCTTTTGTCGCTGGACTGTTGAATAACATTCTTATTTTGAAGCCGTAACTTTCATAACAGAACGAACTTTTTCCACTTGCGGCATGCAACATTGTCTGTAAACCCATTAAATATGAAGCAATGTATTTGTTCGTCATCTTGCCCAAAAGTGTCGATGAACTACGAGGAGAATAGTTTGAGAAACAGATAACATTTGGTAAGACAAAACTTTGGCACTTGCTCTCACACGAAGAGTGTGAAGGAGTAAGTAGTAAAAGTCGTTTCATTGTCAGAAAGTTTTGACACCGGTTCTGCCTGCCATAAATTGAAAAGGATGGGCTTTAATCTGCTATCAAGTAAAAGCAAATGGTCAGACAGCTTGAAAAATATGAAAAGGAAAATGGGAAAAAATATTGGCAATTGAATACATAGCGTGAGCAGGTAAACTTGGTAAAACTTTGAATACATTGATCTCATTACACATATACCATGAATAATCATAAAAGAGAATATCGATAAATAATTACGAATATAACATCATTGGTTGTTCATTTCTCAGGTCTATCCTTGTTATTTATCAATTGATAATTAAGGTATCGACAAGATTGCTGGGTATGAATGTAATGTTTCATCCTCTGTGCCCATAGATTTGAATTATTACAAGATATTTAAAATTACCTTATAAAATTACCTTATTTTGGTACAATAAATTCTACTTTTCTAAACCATGATGAAAAGGACTCGTGTGCATACCACATAGTTAAACCAGATGTAATGGGATAAACTTGTCCAACAGGGGCTAAATTTATTCGCGATACATACAATAATTGTAAAGTAGAAAGTTTTCAAAGGATTCACGGGTCATATAGTATAAATCGGATACGTATCCTTTTATTCGCTAGATTACATCAAATACGTATTTATACATTACCGACGCGGGCATCTCATTCAACGAAGCGAAGTTAATCTTTTTCTCAACCATGGAAGGATTTAAATTCGATTTCAAAGTATTAATCTCAAAAGGTAAAGCCGATTCGTTTTTTCACAGAACGCCCTAAATTCCAGGTCGGCACTCATCGCCCAATGACCATTTTCTGCATTGGATTGCAAAGCGGCTAACTAACGTAGAAAATCATAGTGCATTTGGAGTTGTTTAATAACTGCCACGAAAAAAATAAGCATCTTCTCCATTATTTGTGTAATATTATAATTAGTAATTGCAAAAAAAAATTGTCACCTTTCTCTTGCATTCGAAATGAATAATTTAAGGCAGACCAGTAATTGTTTAGTTACGTCAATTTTTTGCCTCTGTGTGCATGCGGCGTATTATTTTTAGGTTATTTGCTGAGAAAGTTTCAATGTCTTAGTTATCACCGTCCTGTGAACTGCCACTGTCGAGGAACAAGGAGTCCTTGTCAAGGACCTTACAGTACATAGGACATAACTTTGCTATGTGTTGCTGCTCATTTGAGCGAATAAACGTAGCCACAAACATTGCAGATTGGAGATGAATTGCTAGACTTGTAAGATTTATTTGCGGATTTGCACTGTCCGTCGGTCCTCCATTATTGAAACTTTGTGCAAATGTCGAAACGTCCAAGTTTTTGTGATTCGATATCAACTTAAGTAGTACAAATGTCGGCCTGGAAAATTTTGCTTCTCTTTCGGCAGAATATGTAGTGCAGAAACAAGGAAGAGTGACATTCCACCCCGTTCACATTGCCAACAAGAACAACTTTTGCGTTTCCCATCCTCTAGTTGATCCTGTATTGTGTCACCCATCGTCTTATAGTTAATTCTGAGGGTTATACTTTCTCCCACTGCTTTCTATCCATCTGTATCACAATATTGTATCCTTTTACTTTCATTTTATTCAGTTGTATAGTCTGGTAAAAAGGCAAATACAATTGTATAACGCATTCATACTTAATTAACTATTGGGAAAAATGTTTAAATTATTCTTATATGGTTTTTTATATTATAGTGTCCCGTTACGCAATTATTCAGAATTTGTAATTCTTAAAATTGACATATGATTAAATTCCATTTTATGTGTGACAAAAGCAATTGTATTTCATTGTGCTGCATTAATTACGAGAATTGTGGTTACATACGGATTTGTTTCAAATCTGTGGACCACCGGTTTGGTTTGACAAACAAAGAAACAAAAAAAAGCCAAAGTTGCCTCTTTTTGTCTCTTTAACTGCCAGACAAGAATGACAACCTTAAACAAAGAATTTGGTAGGAAAAGTTACGATAAATGTGCGACTATGAACATCAACCAAACACAAACAAGAAGTACAAACCAAAGCAAACCTCGCCTTTTCATTAGAGAAATCTATTTTGTTTCGTTTAGTGGCGTTGGGATGTTAATGCGAACCGTGTTTGGCCTGGTTTGATGAATCAGCAGAGCACTGGACCGAAACGAAAAGATCAAAGTCTTCTATCACAGAAATGCGGGCAACAGAAATAACCCGGACCACGGAGAAATAACCCGTCTGATCTGATCGCCGAACAGCTCTACGTTAAAGGCATACGCAGCTAAAACCCCGTAAATGGTCGGTCATGAGTCCAATGCTCCAATTTAATAAGAAACAAAGCATTTACTATTCCCCATGATTTTCATTGTAGTAAAAGAAGCTTAATAACAAAGCCATAAAGTTTGGTTGAGTCGGTTTCTTGTTTTCCTATTTATTTTCCCAAAGGCAAAGGAACACGAAGAGTACGAATGACTAATACGTATTACAAATTTAATTTATCTCAAATCAATTTCGTAGACCCTTTCCGTATCAAGGGGCTGAGCTGGTATTATTGAAATGAGTAATTTGCAGATGTTCAACTGATTTTAGTGTTTTTGGAGGCGTGCAGTAAATTTCTAGTGGACCAAATGAGACGAGACGGACAAAAGGACAAAACAAAATCTATTAAAGGTGATAATTGCACAACCTTCGTTGTACGAATTATAATTTAGTTCATTACATAGATTGGAAATATTGGTGTTCGGAGGATTTAGTTTTGCAATCATTCAAATCTAGTTCAGCTCCATACTTATAGTAAAATATTTTCTTCTAATTTTTGAAGTGTTTCATCATTTCGAAGAGAATTAAAGCGAGCAAGGAACGAAAACCTTTAATATGCCCCTTTAATGGTAGTCTGCAAAACGAATTATGTGATAATGGAAAAAGAGTTATGACCTGTAGGCATATACTGGTTGGGAATTACATCATAAGCTTAAAGGGATCAAAACATGTCATTAAAAGGTTCTAATGGCCATATCTTTCTTGAGAATTATATCTAGAATGGGGGATCAAATAATGATTTATAGGTGATTTTACACTTTATTTCTGGTCACTGACTTCCACGAATGGATTGAAGGTGACTTTTTTCTGATTCATGGAAAAAGGGTGCCAATATCTTCAGCCGTTCAATGTGTTAGAAATATACATTCCTGCCTTAAAGGCTCACATTTGTCTGTAATGATTTAATTTCAACTTCATCTTGAATTGATATGTAATTCAGTTTTATTTTGTAAAAGTCGACTCTAACCCTAAAATTAAATTGGTTAATGTCCGAAGTACGGTGCCACAATCTACGTTTACACCACATCCACGTGTCCCAATTCAAACAGCGAAGGTTCATTTGACCCAAATGTTCCTTACACCAATAAGCTAAGCAGATATCAAGACAATTCCAGTGTGATGGTACAGTAGAAAGTTTATTTACTTCATCAAGCTCCTTATTGTCAGCACATGAAAGTATTTATTACAACATTAGCTGAGAAAAAGTACTCACGCAGAGCAAATAAAAATTCTTGGGGAAAGTACTTGAGAACAATGACATTCGATTTTTAGCCCGTCTTTTCATTCTCCTACTCGAAACCTCTCACTTTCTTCCCATCACTGGTTTCTTGACGAACTTCAGCAGACAAACTTTCTCTTCAACTTATGGAAAAGGTTAAAATAAAAACTCACCACACTCTGACGACTGACGCCAAATCAAGCATAACCTTTAGCTTTAGCACTTACCATCGAGACAAATGCGAATTGCAAATTTATCCCATATCCTGTAACATCAGTGACTTTGAGGAATAATCAGATTGTAATAAGTTGTGTAAAATGCGGAGTGTACGATGTCAATTTCATTTAAGAATATATTTTCATATCATTCATACTACTCCAATAAAAGATGATGATAATAACTCATTAAAACATTCAATCCTCGCCTGCCTATCGAATGTATGTGAATGCACTAAACTACTCACCCCATTCCTCATCCTGTCTTAAACTTGGATATATGTAGACTGAGAAAATTTGTGACTTTGCCCTTGAGAGTTATTCAGTAATTCTCATTGAGAGGAAGAAGGTTGTAGAAAATTTAATTCCCAAAAATTTCAGGAAAGCAGGAGATTACCATCTCTGTTCTGCACAAATTCCTGGGAGGCAAAAGTGAAATAATATGCTCATCCTATCGTCAGTTTTCTGCCGCGATGGCCAATGGGAAAGAGGGAGGCAGGGCAGTCAGACTAACGAGTAAAGTGGGAGGAAAACTGGGGACAGGACAACTTAACTGGGTGGAAGTTATTTATTAGATGATGTGACCTCCCATCCATAAGGAAGGCTTCACCAAGACATGAAAACGGCTTGGTGACATTTGATTGCCTTTCTACTCTGTAGAAACCAATTTACCTGCTTCTCCGTCTACTACATGTCACCATCATTTCATCACCATTTCTGATGCCCACAGGCATTCCTTCCTCTTCAAACGCTTCAGCTAAACCAGACATGGCCATAGTACCGTGTTCTTGAATGCATTTTTCTAGTTCAAAAACAATATTTCCTGGTATGGTTTCTACTTTCAATCAGAATCCAAAAAAAACTAAATCCTGGGCAGTCGCCATTTATTCCATTTGGTATGCTCCATTTTTGTATAGACTTATAACATGTTACAATTATTGCATTTTGGAAAATAAGACGTAAAATATGTAATAGTTATAAGCTTCCAAGCAGAATAGAACTGGAAGGTTTGTTCTGGTTGGAATTTAAGTATGACGAGCTTTCTCCTCGTTTGCTTATCTGTATTTACTATTTACCTTCATTCGTCGTACATATCTGGCGTTGGCTCATCCAGTTTTGTCAGAAAAAAGGGTCACATCTTAAGCGACAGGCGGGAGGGACAACTGACAAGACGACCGAAATTTTACGCCAACAACCCCAAAACTTTGGTCACTCGCTATCTCCAACTTTGGGAACAAACGAAAAGTTGTCTAGGGGCCAAAAAAGACTGTTCCGTTCAGAAAAGCAAGCAAACCAAACTTACTGATGACGGTGCTCATTGTTTACTTTCTCTTGTCCTGATATCACAGATCACAATGGTCACAAAAGGAAATGATTCCACTTTTTGTAACAGTTTCACCATCATCAAGGAAAAGGGAAAAACATTCAGATTTCCATAAACCTTTCTGTCCGTCGAAACAGCATGCTCAATTCGTTTTTCAGGATCCTTCCACATCGTCCAATAAGAAAATCACAAACTTTTGGCACAACCCGTGAGATTATTTTCTGTCTTCTATTGTATTCAACTACCACTTTTATACCCGTGTACTAGTATTACTTCTACAGTAGAAGTTCTACTATGTGCTGCAGATATGGTAGGATCGAGAAATGCGTTGACATGAATTTTCTCATCCTGTTTTTATTTCACCATGTTAGTTGTCATGTTATGTTGCTCTTGTTGCTGATCCCAGATTTGCACCTCATGGACTGTGTTGACTTGAGGAAAATGTTTTCAACAACAAATAACTAATAAAACCCAGAGAGGAAAAGTTTTCGCAATAAAATGCTGAAAAGATTGTCGATTTACGTTGCTTTAAAAAGGTTGACTGAACAAATCCTTAGATGTTATGTTCATTTAGGCGGCTTTAATGGTTTTACATTTCCACTTATCATCATCCCAGCTTAGCTCGGATGAGATGTAAGGCACAGGTATACACGGATCTGGATCGATGAATGAGATTGAACAACAATGTAACGTGGTAGGAAGAAGAAATCAATTTGACATTGGTGTGGTTGATCCTCAGATATATCTCTATATCGCAAATAAATCCCATATTGCAAACCTTGCATTCAATTTACGTGAATATTTTGCTACCACATTACGGAAGTGATGAACAGTGAGAAAAAAATACTATCCGTCATTTAAAAATTTTACATACTGCGTTCGGAAGATTTAGCATTATTCTGGAGATTGGTCATAACAGGGAAGAGGAGAAAGTGACAAGACTGAAAATATCGAATTCTGGTTTTGAATTCCATATATTCAACACACTAAACATCAACACTTGACTCCGGATGATGTGAGATCCAAATGTTTAATCATTTTGAGTGTGGCATTCCGCTTGGATTTTCTCTCATCACCAAATCACCAACCTCAAGTAGATTCTCTACTCAACCATATTGGAGACTTTTCCAGCAATAACTGCGTACCTCGGGTAATGCAAGCCATCAAATCATCCAATCCTCCACACCACTTTACTTGCATGCCTGGATATATTTCATAGAAATATACATGTGATGTTGTAGGCAATAAAATAACTACCAAATTCGGATGGTCATCTTAAATAAAGTCGGATTTAGGTATCCTCTTCCTTAGAAGTGCTGGAAGTGAGATCGACGTAAAGTGAAATGGCGTTGATGAAGTAAAGATAAGTCTTATAATTAACAAGGGCAACAACGTGCTTAATTCTCCTGGCTCTACCAACACACTAATATATTATCCTCGTTTTCATAAAACGTATAGAATTGTAGACTAAACTTCAAAATACATGTAACTCTACTGAAGCCATTTCCGTCTGCAATGGCATGAACATAACGATATAACCCTCCTCGGAATAGAGGTATGAGTTTATATGGCTCATTTCCAATCATAAAATAAAATACGACACAACATTAAATATATTGAGTGCATACGCCTTGAGGAGTACAACCGTAAATTGGCAAAATAAAAGTGATGAATACCATGGGGGCAACTGACTGGGAGGGAGGATATGTGGACGGATGGATGGTAATGTAAGAAAGAAATAGTGGTCATATGAACACAGGATATGGGGACATGAGTGAAGGGAAGCACTCCAGAGGGTACCATTTTACTATATTATTCAGTAATTCAATATTGGCATAATACACATATTTACACCTATGCATGCCTGATGCATTCACGTATCTTAAATTTTCGTTATGCTTTTACATCAAATTGCTTTGTTAGCCTTGGATTGAATCTATTTGTAATACCATTTGATCATTTTTCCTGTTTAAAAAGTTTGAATTTAAAAAGTTTTTTCCCATTAGGGAGTTGGCTTGTGTTTTCTAATATTTTGCAACTTTTACAGCTAGAGCTGTATTTAACATGTGAATAAGGGGTAGAGTGTCTGAATTTTAATCTTTTAATCGATGTTAACATTTGTAGGCCAAGTCGGGTGATGTATTCAATGGTATGGAGGAAAAGTAAAAGTTTACCACCACACTCAAATCATGTTCACTAGGCTTAGCTCTAAAGACGGCGATTAGATTAGATCAGGATTCAGCCAAAGAAGGATCAAGATTTAGAAACTTTTTTATAGCACAAAAGCTTTTCATGAGTAGAAAGTATGTATAAAGTTAAACTACGGTGAGGAGAAAGGGCGTAAGAAATTCTGTCTAGCGTGCCGAGTATTATGAATCAAAGTTATGCACACCATCTGTTACAGCTATCATCTCATCTTCAATCAAAATTCAAAACGCCATAAGGCAACTCTGCAACAGTAAGATCCCACATTTTTGCTGGCCAAATCACCGTTATTTGCTTTACCTATTTTTATGTGTGGAGCCTACTCATAGGGATTTTAGCTTGAGATTATATTTGTTGAATAAAATCGACTGCAATTTCTTCGAGACTCATAAGAAATGAAAGCGAAGCAGGTGGATGAAAAATATTCGCCAAATTATCTGAGTCAGATTTTGACCTTAAACTATATTCGCGTAAAACTTTTTAAGATCTCGACGGACAATGCTGAGGCTGCACAAAATGTATGAAAACTAAGGGTTTGCCTCTTTGTAGTAGTTTGCGATATTTTTTAATCATAAGCATTGTTGTAATTGTTTTGGCAGATGTATTACGGCATGTAACTTATCTACAGCAGAAATAATAATAAACTATTACATTTTTGGCATGTTATCCCAGCGTCTACCATTTAGGTTGTTAAGTTATTTTATTTTCAAACTCCGTAGATTGGCATTATAAAAATTATACTATTAGTATAATTAATATTTTTTTTTGGCCTCGAAGTTTAGAAGTCTTCTCTAGACAACTTTCGTATCAATACCCGATTCAAGGCAAAATCAATTCAGAAATCGAATTTAATTATTGGAATGTCGTCGGATTTTTGCATGCCCATATAAATAATAATGATCTTCATTCTGAAGATAAAAAACAAAATAAAATCATAGCTAAAAAATAGGCACGACTGCCAACTTCAAATGTCTTCCGATTACTGTAGACAAATACATCAAATTTTATCAAAACATGTTATTGTGTCGTATAGAAATTTACTTTGGCTGTCTTCCAAGATTAACAATTTTTGACAATTAACAATTTTTGAAACGGACGTATTGTTACATCTCGGGTTATAAAAGTTGAAAATCGAAGTACGCATTAAAAATTGTATAATGTCAATAACAGTGAAACCTTGCAATTGGAGTCTATTAGGCTAATGGTTTCTTAGACATAGAGATTGCTAATATTATCTAAAGCTTCAGAGTTTGCGTTGCTTAAAACATTTTACGGTCTTAACACAGAAAATAATGGAAAACACAGATTATTTCCAACCTAGTTGGAAATATTGGTCTTTTTGTATCTTCCAAGAAGTTATTAAAAAAAAATAGCTCAGTTAAAATTTGGCCTTCGTCATTTTGTATATATTACCTAATTTAAATTAAAGCAACAAATTTTAAAAATTCTCAAGAAATAAATCTTTCATTCATTTGACTGAAAATTGAATTATGAAATTAATTCAAACCTAATTAGATGCCTTTTTAAAGCATCAGGCAAATTTGATGAATATGAATACATGCCCTTGCAATTTGGTGAATGTCTTTTAAAATAATGAATCGTTATTCAGTCATTATTGTACACATGGATTAATTGACAGCACAGCAATATTTTAAATTCAAAGTCATTCTATTCCATGGTTCATCTCCATTAATCTGTCATTTTCTACAAACTTTTGCGATAAAGCCTCCTAAATTGAGTGCTGCTAGTTGAACTCATACAACCAAGTTCAATTTACCGTTACAGCATTAAAATATTTAAAGCTATTTGCAAATAAAATTGACGAAACTGTTGAGCCATGCCGTTAAGTCGGAAAGTTTATCAGATTTTGGAGTGGAGTTAGACTCCACTCATGCCCTGTAGAAAGTTGGATTAGTAGATGGGTATAATTTCTTCTATCGTATCATTGGGTGACTGCATGGATCGTTGATCGTGTACAAGGTTGTCGAGTCGAAATCGCCTTGTTTTCAGCATTTCATTATTTCATCTCATCTCTGGTCATTTCAGGGAAGGGATACGTTATTCCAACACTCTAGTCTTTACAGCCCCCTTGGTACACATTTGGTACACATATTCCCAGTAACACCAACACCCATTCACTTCCTTGAAGTCACTCAACTCATCTGTAAATCCCAGCCCAATATAATTCTCACTTTACCTCTTCCATACTAAGATCACAACCAACTAAGCAACACCAACCAAGCTCAAGCCAACGAAATGACTTGTTTTACGAGTCCCTCCTTTCACCATTTGCTTTACATCTTGGTTAGCAGACGCCTTGCTTGACTTTTCTGGTCTACATTCTAATTCACGGATAAACCTGGGATTAGCATGGAGAGAGAGCTGTACAGATATTTTTTGCATTCATTTATCACTGCCTGTCAATAATTATAAAAGTCCAGCTCAGCAATAATGAGGCAAAATATATTTGATTTCTTTCTCTGCATAACACAAGAAATGGTTACATAAACTGTAATTCACTCATCTGCGCGTCACTCTCGTTGCAACTGCCTCAGTATTAGACACCAACAGGTAAAGGACACCGGTAAAACAGAGTGATTACTTATTCCCAACATGGTAAAGTTAATGTTGTTTGACTGGTTGTGTGAAATTCAAGTCAAGAGTGTGAGTTACTACTGAAAGAAGATGAAGGAGAAATGTTGTAGGTGTAGGCTAGGTTAGTTGAGTTTGGTTTTATGTGGAGAAAAGGGACATAAAATCTAGAGAGAAAGGCAAGTTTACGGTTACACCTTAAGCCTACTGTAGCCCATCTCATTATCATTATATAAACTACTTGAGCCAGTCAGGCAAGTTGGTGTTATGCAGACAGACTATTGCAGACCTGAGAAGGGGATGAGTGGGATACAAGAAGAAAGCAGTTTTTGTCCTATCTCCCTTTCGTCTATGTATTCTGCTCATGCAACTGAGAGCTATATTATGAACGCTAGTGCAAAGTAAGTGGGAAAGGTGGATAGTAAATGAAACAATGCCAATAGTTGTTTGGCGACCAAGTAAGTGCTTGAGTTGGTTTGGTTTGGTTTGGAGTTGAACATAGATGAGAACGAAGTGAGTGTTCCGGAATCCGGCATGCAGATGCTTGAGCCGATCCGAAGCGAGTTAAGCTAAACCTCTAATCCTTTCAACTTGTTTCCTCCATAAAGGGTTCCGTTGATTGCTTTTGCATACCTAATTGGCGACACTTTCCCATCTTTAAAATCTTTAAAACAAGCTTTGAATCATCCCACTCAATTTTACCTTCATTACTTTTTCCTAAATCTTTCCCTCCTTCGTAGCTGTCATTGTCAAATACTTTTGGCATTTGTAATTTTGTGTATGGATTGTGAATTAGTGTTAATGATTTGGAGTTTTATAACTGGAATTAATGTTTACTTATTGTTAGTCGCATAATTTTATATGATTTCATGTACTTGTCTTTTCTGATTTACGTAGGGTATAATTTCTGTTGTCTAAGTCCATTGAATGAAATTGGTGAGCACAGCAGAAATCAGAATGGTAGCCGTGAAAAGGCAACAATATTAGATAGCATTAAGTAATATACATTTATGTTATACTGGGTGGGGTTAGGGAAACAGTGCCTATTATGCCATAACTCAGGAAGACTTTAGCCCCAAGACAGTAGAATGTAGTCGACAAACATCTTACATAAATCGTCGTCTTGAACACGTGCCAAACTTTAAACGGATGGATCTATTCGCAAAATGGAGCAACGGAATCCGCAGCCAAGCCAAGGAAAATCTTAAAAGGTATCCACCCACCCACTTACTTCTTGGGTTGAGCTGTAGCTTGATTCACCCAAAATTGAGCCAAGGATTTGCTTCAATCCTTCTAATCATCTTGTCTCCTGTGAGAAATTGTGGATGAATGCAATTCGTTAATTCTTCACTAGGCATACTTTACGAAGATGTTGGACATAATCGTTTCGTAATTTAAGCTGACTCGCTGACGGAATAAAGTGAAGTGAGGTTTGACTCTAAACTTTACACGCAAAACACAAGCCAAACTTTCTCCAACGCATTCTGTCCATCTTCCAACATCCCTACGCACATATACCAACCATCCATTTCCTCCGTGTAGATGTAGTCAACTTTTCAATGGCTGAAACGGAAGTAGAGGACTTTATTAGGCATTAAACTAAAATTTACAAGTAAAGAAAGTAGTTTGGCTGAGTAAACTCAAGCACTTTGCCGTATGTACCTTGATCAGTAGAGAGCTTGTTTCCTCACCCATCCATCCACCCACCAACACCAGAAACCCATTCAAGTTTGTAGAAACCACACTAATTATCACATACCGCACGAAGGAGTGAGGCGTCTAACTTTATTTAGCTCGAGTGTTATAATTATGTTCAAAGATTTGCTTCTGCCCTGTTTTATTTTGTCCTTGTTTTGCTTGTAGTGAAGTAATGTGCAGTCCAACCAGATTAAATGAAGTTAACCTGATTCACACGCGAATTGCGAAGACGAAACCTCTTCAAACCACAAATACCACTCTGCCCAGTACTACACATGGCTAGTTCTGAGGTAGTAAAGGAATTAATAGTTCAGGCTGACAAGTTTAATCCGGTTAGCAAGAACCAATTTAGTCCAAAACAAGAAAGAATGAAAATGAACCCAAAGTAGAAAGATACGAGTAAGTCTCAACTTCTTTTGAATTTAATTCAAATATTGTGTCACATCCGTATAGTTTGTTATATAATCTAACCTCAAATCAAACTAAAACGTCAAACCAAGTCCCTCTTTGACGTTAAATGCTGTCCTTTTATTATCCATACCAAATCAGAGTCAGAATCAGTCAGTGAGGGAAGGAATGTTTCTTTTTAACCAATCTTGTGACATGTTGGATTCTCCTCTCGTCGTCTATTTGAATTTGAATATGGGCATGGATTTGAGTTGACGAAGGAAGGATTCCAAAAAAAGAAACAAGTAAAAAACCAACAAAACCAAATAGTCTGGTTGTGAGGTTGGAATTTTGCTGCCAACTGTCACCCTCACCCATGTACCCGGACAGTGCCAAGGAAGGATCTAAGTAAAGTGAAAGTAAGTGAAAGTATATGAAATGAAATTGAGACTGGGGAAAGCACATTTTATTCGCTTCATTTACATATTAGAAAGTGTGTGTCTAACGCCAAGCTGTCATGTTGATGTCTGCAGTGGTTGTGTCACATCAACGACCACTCAAATTCAGTTGCCACCCTCTCTCTGTCAACCTTTCTTCACTATTTCCACCCCATGTTAAATCAAATGCATGGCAGTATCAATATGTGTGTCACTCGCATTACTGATAGAGAAGAATACTTGATACTTGTAGGATTGATCGAGTGTCTGTATGGCCACCTGACGACAAAATTGTTAGGGAACAGATGGGGTTGTGTTTGAGCAGGTCATACTTCATTTGGCGTCTTTTAATCGACGTACTTAATTAAATTGAGGTTAATGCATCTACAAAGATGCTCTTTCACAACTGGTTTTACACTCATTGCTATTTGAAATATGCAGTTAACTTGACTGATTTTAACAAACTTGTAAAAAATGACACACACGCTCGAGACGATTGAACGAAGATAATAGTTTAGATATGTATGACATAAAAAGATATAATAATATATTATCAAAGAGAAAAATCCGGAACTAAAACCACAGTGTTAAAAACCATTACAACCCAATTACTTTCTTTTTAGGCATATTAAAACAACACCCGGGTCCTGAATTTCAAGAATTATTATTATACATAAACCCATTTCAAGTAGCGCAGCCATATCACATTTCTCCCGTTGGTATTATGCCAAAATTTTCAGATTGGATGTCACCCATGGAGAAATTGTATTCTAACCGTACTTGAAGCTGGCTGAATTGCAATTGGAGAAAGACCTGGCTGGGCCGAACCCTAGAGACATGAATCAATTATAGTGAAGGCTGTGAAGGGAAGGAGTTGGAATAACAGCAAAATCTCGTGACAGCCATACTTCTTCCCACTTTGTAATAAAAATGGAGTGAAATATGAAAATGCGAAATCCAATGTGTGCAAGTATCTCTGTACAATGTTCACTTTACACATATATGAAGTTAGGAATTGGGTGAACATTAAAGTACCTATCCACTTCCCCTGACTCTCAGCCACATAAGAAGTAAGCTCACACAGTTCTACGAAATCCATTTTCTACATGCTCTAAAATGTATCATTTTCATCGGATCACATCCTTAAACCAAAATACAGATTCAGGCTAATACAGATTTCTGTACATTGTACAAAACAAGGAACTGCTCTGCAGAAGGATGCATCCCTTTAAAAGTGGTCCCTCCAGCCGTTACAACAAATTCGTCTATTCTTTTAGATACAAGAGATTTTGGCAAGTCAAGAATCCTTTGCAGAAATAACTCATTTAGTCCATTTTCCATCATTTTATTCTTCCGGTTACGATTAGTTTACAAAACGTTTCATGTACTGTATCTATGATTTCCTTTTCAGTGAAAAATATAAGCAACTTATGATAGATTGTTTTTTAAAACTTTTGAAAGCACTACCTGTAAAAACTTTGCAACATCTGAAATGCGAGTGAATTGTCCACCTATTTTAGGAGAAATAAGGCATCAAATCTATGAAGAAAAATGAGGTGACAAAATGGAAGCATCGCAATCGACTCGAACCTATATACCTACGTACTACCGATTATTTGAATTGCCTTGATCTGTATACAAGATGTAAGAAGAGCGGTTCAAAAGTTGTATTGCACCGGGACCATTGAAATTTCATTGGAAATTTGATCTCCTATGGACGCCAAAAACTCGTAACATCACATTTGGGCTACCGAATATAACAAATATATACAGATGTACGTAGATATGCTTTGGTTGATCAAGCCAATTTAGTCGTTTATGTGAGAATCCATTCGCCGTCTTGTGCAATAACCGTGACACTAAATTAATAATATGTAAAGTGAGTCAAGATGAAAAAGTATAATATGCAATCAATGCACCGTCTTATCGCCTTCCAGCTCTTGCCTTCTTTTTCCATAGATCAATTCGACTGAATGTTCAATTTATTCTCGCATCAAGTTCGGGCATTTCGTTTGCTTGCGGTTTAAGATGAGAGTAAATCTTGTTCAAAGTGGCACTTGCAATGACAGTATTGGAAATGCGTTAAAATTTCATGTTTGTTGACTATATGGCCCCAAGAATTACTTTTGAATACCATTGACCTTGTCCTCTACTCATGTCTGAATTACTTGACATACAAAATAACATCAATCTGACAGGTTTATGGATTCCAAGAATATCAGTAATCGATTTCTAAGATGAGTCAGGTTATGTCCATATGGAATGACAGACAGTATTACTACAGATTATTTCTAAATGCAGTAAATATTGGACAAGGTTAGGGCTATCACCTTAAAATTATTAATTCTAAAATAAACCGTAAACATCTAACAATTACCTGATGAGAATGGCTGTGAAAAAAGCTGTACAAACTTGTTGATACAACAATTAGAACGACCTGAACTGTGTTTCAGACACACAGATGAGTAAAATGATGGCTGTATAAAAGGCTCGAGTTATAGTGTACTGGAAAGCTGGGTGAAAGTTAAAAATATTGGAAATGTCTCAATAACGAGTGTTTTATCGGAAAGAAACACAAGGGGCGATGAGTGGAAAACGGAGTTACTATTTTGATCCATCCGCAAATGTTCTTTGATGAAAAGTTGGCTCAAGTTTCAAGTATATGGGCTTCTGTTTTGTCTGACATGAGATAAGGGTCCTTTGTCAATGTCATCCTTGGATTTGGATTATGAATGTCATTCATAGCCAACCAGTACAGCACTTGACATCAGACTCCAAGCAAAACGCACCAGAAAAGCAATAGTGTGTCGTTACTTTCTCCACCGACGAAACCGGAGGAGGAAGAAGGATATCAACATCTGCAGTAATAATAACACTACACACTCCATAAACACGTTATGGCTCGTTGGATCGTGCCAATGAAACTGAGGACGCGAACGACGGATACCGATGAGAGACCTAAAGACGTGGTTTGAGACAATAACTACGAAAATTCGAAGGGTAATTCAAATAACCTGCAAATGAATATAGGAACCTTTGGCGGAAATTTCCCACCCCATAATTTTCAGTAAACAACATCTTTTTGAAATAAAGGTTTACTTGACATAATTAGCGTCGCATGTGAACCATCACCTGTCATAGCTCCAAAAAACTGGATCCAGTTTAGCCTTCAGATTTAGATCTGCTTCGTCTCTCAACTTCATGGCATGGCCAAAGAACAATCCATTTTATTCTTATTTGTGCCTCACCTCTCTTAAATTTCTAGTATCAAATGTCCCACCCATATCTGCCTTCACTTGACTTTTTCACCTACCATGCATACCGGAACCCTTACTTCAGATTTTATGGTTCAACACCAACTGTAAATATAAACAGGACAACAAAACTGGTGATTACCCGGGCACACTTTTCTCCAATGCAGATAGCACCCCCACAAAATTTGCTTCCTTTATGTCTGATGTAGGATGAATGATCTTCTTTTACTTGCGGATCTTACAACATGGTCTACGTGAATTTACTACTCGTCCCCTTCCCAAGGAGTTAATCAAGTAATCTACATACTTTCTGGAATTTTATTGGGGAAACCGAAATACTACCTATTACATTACAAGGGGGAGAATTTATTCCATTATAAATAAACTGCTTGTTCTACTCCAATGACTCTGTATCCACCCCCACAATTCCCTACCTATCAAGCCAAAACGCACGGAAGTAATATTACTTCGTGGTGCATTGAAGTTGAAGTGAACATAACTTGGATGAAGCGAGTCCAAGGTTATTTATTTGATTCACTGCCCCAACTGCACATCACAATACCTCTTCTCAGGCAAACGGGAGGAAGGAATGCAATGCAGCGTATAAAATGAAGTGAAGAATTTAACAATGGAGAAACTATGCTGCCCTTGTTGGCAGGATTGGATGGGGAAATGAAGAGTGTCACAAAGTCATGGAGGGTGAATGAACAAAGGGTGGAAACGAGATAATCCAAGAAAATAAGTGAAGCTGGTCGAGTTTGACTTGATGGATTTCCATGCGTTTCTCAGAGAGTTTCTCACTGTAGCTCAAGAAAATGCATATTATTTAAAGCTCTTCTTTTCTGTCCATCTGCTCTGGAGCCAGAAGGGAAGCAGATCCTATTTGGCTTCAGCCGTGTGGTGAAAGTCAATGTGTTTGTGTATAGGGGAGTTGGGTGTGCTTCCAGTAGAGAGTCATCAATGTGTAGCACGGCATGGTTAAGGAAGGCCGACAGTCGCTGGAGTATATTTCACCAACTCCCAACCAGGAGGCTCACATTAGTCTTCACTCTTCAACAGCACGTGGATTGAATTTACAAGTAGTGCAAACTAAGCTGAGCTACGACACTTCCGGCTCAGTCTTTTGGCGACGGTAACGTATGTAACTTCAGCCTATTTGCTTGTTTACTTGCTACAATTTTTGTTTTCCAAAGAGTAAACGACTGTCATCATCAGGCGGTGGAGAAAATATCGCGTACCGGCGATGAAATTATTATTCTTCTTTATTCTTTAAAATGTAATATTGTGAAATATAAGCTTTTGTTTACGATTCAGCAACAATCATTTGTGAAAGAAACGAATTTGAGCCGAAGCTGACAGCAAATTTGGAATATGAGATGTGCATACGGAAGACATGAACAGTTTTACTTGATTACACCAATATTCAAAGGATTTAAGACCGGCTTCAAAGATATTTGAGTGTGTACCTACGTCGCACGGTTGGGTTACTTCGGAAAAAATTAACAGAATCCAATGTTGGAGTAAGAGTGAATTGGAATAATTGGACAGGTACTTTATTTTGGGAATCCAATCCAAGAACATGCGAAATCTTCTCCGATGGCCCCATTTATAGTTGGACTAACGAAGTAAAAGTTGGGACAAAATGGCAAAACTTTGTTCAGATTGTCCGGCTCTTGAGCACACAAAATAAGTTGTGTCTCTCTCGTTCAGGCTGAGACAGTTACATTCGTCTCTTTACTAAAAGTTTCAGGTCAACGAAGCAGTGTCCATTTAATGCACGTGCTTTTCTCCTCAGTGAGGAGTCCTCACACTACACCCTATCCAACAAATCCTTAACTTCATGGGAGACCGTGTAGGACTGTTTCTCATGAGAAAAATGTCGTGCAAGACTCCTAAACACAAAAACTGCGCTGTGTGGGTGTATAGAATTGAGTACCAACACGTTACTATACCGTCCATCTAATAAGGTTGTTGGCTATTTGTTGAGGAATAGAATCTTGCGACGCAATAAGCTGTGCTTTTCTATTGAACGAACAGACAGAGCCGACCATCAGTTTTAGAGCGTCTGCCCTGCATTCTTAATTCAATGTGGATTTTGTGGTGACAAGCAAATCGCTCAGAGACGTTCCCTATTCGCTTTTTTTGCGTGTCCGATACCCAACTATGAAAATGTTAAGCATATTACCTTTCACTATTCAGGAATTGCTGTCGACGTGTAATTTGCACCTGTATTTATTTAAAATCTCAAAAATTGGGACATGACATTTTTCAAGTATATACTATAATTTTAGATCCATGCATCTTTGTATTTAATTCATTCCTTTTAATTTTACAGTTGAGAGAAACTGAAATACATCAACTTCATTCAGTTCTTTGCACATCAAAATTTAGGAAGTATAGAATTTAGTTTGAGAGAGGATAGTAGGTGGATGTTGAAATGGAGGAAGTGGTTTGTAACGGGATATGTTTTCCTTCCATGTCATATGCCTTCTTTCACACGATGGCTGTGCGGATTCCTTTGGAGAAAGCTGCAAAGAAAAATAGAGAAGCATCGGTTCAAACTTCAAAGGAAGAAGTTCCTACTTCAAGACAAAACATCAATGTTTTCATAGACCATCACCCATCCGTGTTCCCTTCAGTCCTCGGCCCCATTCCCATGCAAAGTATAATTCAAGTCTTTCCCACAAAGTTGTGCTCGGCATCCCCTTTAAGAGAGGTATACCTAAAGGTACCGATCTATCCATTTATTTGCTTTGCCTTACATTTGCAAAACGGAGTAAATGCATTTCATTTGAAGGTTATTTTCATTTCCATTCTACACATGTTTTGTTTCAAAATTCTTACTCCTCAAAACATAGACAACCGGAAAGTGTAAGAAAGGTAAGCGTGGGATTTTATATAGTGAACTCGAGAGAAATGTTTAATGTAAATATTCTTCAACCAGAAGATACATACACAACATCTTGCAAACAAACATCCAAAAGTACACAACATGATCTCTTTCCAAAATGAAACGGAAGTCAGGGAACAGCTAACAAGGACTCGGCAAAAACTATTTTGCTACCTCTGATTCACTGACACGTGGATTCCTTCACACGTGGATACAATTTTCATGGAGTTACGAAGGTTAGAAATGCCATTATATGTTACTTGTACTTATTTCCATACTAATTATTCTAATTATTATCGAATGTGGTTCCTTCCTTATGTTTAATGAGGAGCACCTTGAACATATAAACATCGTCATCCATCTGAGAGAGTTGAGTCGAATTGAGTGAATTCGTTTCAATAAATCAAGCCATGGATTTATACTATGTACGTAATCACAATTCACTAGATAAACTTTGTTGGTCTTGTTCAAGCCATTTTACATCCATGCACTGCAATGTTATGTGCCTAAGCCCATAAATATCAACCCATCCAATGGGCAAATAAGAAGAAAACCAAAACTCACTGAACTGAACTTGACTCAACTAAAATTTGAATTAGAATCAAACGAAAAGGAAGTTTCCCTTTCACTTTTGCTCTTTCCTTCTAGTTCACCTCATGTAGGATCCCCAATTTGTAATGCCAGCGTACACATACTTTCCTCCTTTCTCTCCAACTGCTACTTCTGAATTTCAAAAGTAAACTAAAGTCCATAAAATTCTGTGATGCGAACAGGAGCGAGTTGGAAGGTTGGGGATGAGAAAGCAAAATCAACCAAATGTAACCCAACATAAGAGTATATGCCGTTAAGGTAAGGACCCCAATATGAAATCGCAGATAGTGCGGCAGCTGGTCACAAGCTTCATAACGGATATTATTTCATGCTCAGATGTTTTTTTCATTCATCTCAGCTCAGTATGTAACAGGGTGAGAGAAAACAGAACGGCTGGTTGGTAACAAAATCTCAAATTTTCTATTTGCCAGAATTCAAATGAAGAGAAAGAAAGTTTTAGTTTTTTCAAGTTCTCATGTCCAGGTGTAAAGATTGATTATTCGCCCTTCAAAGTGGAACTTATTGAAGGGGAGCGAGTAGTTGTTTACTGTTTATAGAACGCGTCTGGCGGCATGCGAATTGATGTGTTGTTTGTATCTGCTCGGCAGTCGGTGGGAATGGAGAGGGAAAGAAGTTGTAAGACAAATAGTAGAAAGAGAGTCAGGTAAACTTTTTTAAAATGAAGTTTACCAATTTATAAACACGCAGTTACGCACTACGAGTATCTGCTGTTAGGTAGAGGATGTGCATTCAGAAATGAGTTTTTAGGCCGAAGCCGAAGCAGATTCAACTGCAGCCGTTTGTCCAAATGAAATCGACACTTTGTACTTTTAACGTAGGTTACAAATTTTGTAAACAGACAAAAACCAAGAATCTGCCTCATGGACCAACTTCCGCTTTGCCGTGTGACGCTTCTGCTTTTTTAATCACCTTAGAACATGTTAAATTAGTGAAAAATTCTGATTATCGGTGGAGACCTTCGGCATGCATTGACAACAATATTAGGATTAGGAATATTTTAAGGAAACCTGTTTGACTACCGTTGATTCGTTCAATTCAATGTGCGAATGACAAATTCAACGCTAGTTACCTCAAACCGTCAGAATACGCTTATCCAGTGCACATCGTTCCCTGCTTAATAATTATATTAAATGTTGGAGAAAGGTACATACAACAAATAATTTTTATACAGGTCATGCACGAGGGTGGTTGGCTTCTCATTTACTTTATTTTCATATATTCTTCTCCATTCTTTGAAAACTGCGAAGTAATAATTGCTCCAAGGTTTTTAATTAAATTTTGTCCATGGCTTTGCTGTTTGTAGAATGAGAACAATGGTAAATAGTGAAATTCCTTAAATACTTGAGCACTATGCTCCCCATTTCGTTCTTTTCTTTATTTCCACCTTTTCCTTCTCTGCTTTTTTCAGCGGTCGTAACGGAAGTATGAGACCTCATTAGGATTTTATTGTTATCTGAACAAGTTTAAATTACTCGTGGAGCAATAAGTTTATCGCTACTGGTTTAAGAGATATAGGCACCCCACTTCTCCTACGTATGTATACTCATACACACAATCCTCATAAACTACCAATTGACTCACATTTTGTTATTTTGAGCTCTGTGACGGAAGATTATTAACTTTCACCAAAAATGAATGTTTTTTCAGTCCGTTGTCTCAACTGCGGAGTGTATCAAGGCTAACCCACTTTGTCATCTTCGAAGCAAAAACTAAAACCTTGGTTTAAAAGCAAGTGACCATATCGATCATTCTTTACCTCTGGCTTGGTTGCAGTCAGTTTTGATGATGACAGGACAATGCATTCAAGACAGACATGTTCGAAAGAGGATGAGAGTGGTCAAACAAAGTCAGGATGGGTTTTAGGCGAAAGTGTGCCCAATAAAAGAGATGAAATGTAAACAAAAAACAGACACATAGTCATATATTATGGAAGTTTCAGCTCCATCCTCATGTTTCTTGGGCCGTTGTAACCTGACAGGACTGGCCTGGGTCAATTCTTTATTGTAAATTTTCGTGGACTATTGACATTTTAGAGGTCATCCGCACAGGAATTTTCAAGCACGAAATTTCTTGACGCACTGTGGCACATTATTCAATGATTCCTTGAACACGGCTGCACCGAACAAAGATGAAACTTTTTTTTGTCGTGGCCAAATGGGATATTAGCAAATAAATGTAGATAGCTAAAGGATGATATTTTACCTTATAGTAAATAGGGCACATCAAATATATAAAACATGGCGTCGAAATTTATAATGTGGGACTTTATTTCTATAAATATTCGATTGTCCATTTGTTAGGGCATGTTACGGGAGTCAAAAGTAGTTCTCTGTAAAGAACTTTATGCAGGTCTGCTTATTTACATGTTTGTATTCAATAATCAAAACTGTAGAATGGATGTTGCATATAAAATCAGTGTTTTTCTGCTTGACCGGGATTTCAAATATCGAATCAGACAAACGCTTTTCAAACTTAACAAGCTGGATATGCAAAATAACAAAGCCTTTTGTCATCACGCTATGCACTCCAGTCCTTATTAGAGCTTGGATGTTGAAAAATTTGGCAAATATGTGCCTCGTGAAATACAAGTTGCAATTTATATTTGAAATCCCGGTCAAGCAGAAAAACACTGATTTTATATGCAACATCCATTCTAC